>OMNM01039431.1:0-14532 GCA_900302745.1 Parablennius parvicornis | reverse complement strand
GGGGGGGGGGGGTGTCCACAGACAGCAGTTGGTGAGGTTTTGCAGTCACAGACCGCCTGATATCATCTTCTGACTGTGTCAGAAATTTCACATATGCCGTCTCATTACGCTGCACAGTGTGACGCCTGCTGTGAGCAGCAGCTACTAACAACTAATAGAAATGCAACGGAACATGATGAGGTGATCGGGGACACCGGCGCTGCACCAAAACAACCGTTTTCACATTCCTGAGAGATAAAATGATGAACCAGGTCCACATTTTCTTCTTTCTTTCCACACCAGGCCTTTTACTTGTACATAAATGTTATGAGAAGACCTGTTTGATTCTTAATTTGCTTCATTTTATCTCCTGAATGCTGCAGTTAGAAGTTACAATTCGGTAAAACTGTCCATTACAACTTACTGCTGTACGAAAAGCAATTGAAATCAGCACAGTTTAGCAGGTAATAATCTAATAAAAATTGCTCAGTCTGCCTTTAGCAGCAAATAATTGGGTTTGTTGTGGGATATTATTTACCACAAGTAAGCACTTCATATAGATTTCCTTCGTTTTGTTACCACAGAAGAGCGAGTTTAACAAAACCACAACAGCAATGCAGCAGTATTCTGGGAAGAGGTGTTTTGTAAGAAAAGGGTTTATGATTTCGTAACAGTCAAAACAGAACATATTCAAAGAAATGTGCTGGTAGCAGTGTTTTGTATTTTCTTGTACATGCTGTTGCCTGTTTCTGTTCAAAGGAGTTGGAAGCACCTTAAAAAGAAACCGGCAGCTTAAACCAGAAATACATCGATGGATCAAAGTGCTCCACTGTTTTTGTCTCGGCTCCGACGGAGGTTATTATGTTGTGTAGGCCTAGTTAGGGTTTCGTAACAATGAGAGCAGAGCATCAATATATTATAAGTTGAGGTTCATGTTTTTTTTTGGGTGTTTTTTTTTTTTCCACCTAATATTTCAGTCCGCCTGCTTCTTGCAGTGTTTTAGTTTGTGCATCTGGGAGAAGCATGTTGTCAGTAGTCGACGCTGACAAATCCCGACAGAAACGAGGTGACGATTTAGTTTTTCCAGGAGATGAGTCGTGACACAGGTTAGACCGTTTCAACTGACACCTCTTGAACATTTTGGATTTTCAAATTCTTTTTAGTTTGTGCTTTCCTAATAAGTCCATGCATTTTCTATATCACTTTATCAGAATCAGGATGTTGATCCCAGCTGACTAATGGGTGAAGATCCAGAATAGGACACTCGTCCATCACAGGGCAGACACGTACTCTTATGCTCCGTTTACACGACAATGTTTGAAGTGCACCACGGCCATAGTAAATATTTATTCTGCACATGCTCAGTAGATTGACAATAAGAACAATGTTTCCTCCAGAGTGTCATAACTGCAAGTCCATATTCTCCTGAGACTTGGTTGTTTTACTTGTGAGTCACCTGTAAGAGCAATCCAACTTGGTTGTCTGTCTATACAAATGTCAGTGTACTCACATTGTTAATGTTTATGGCGTATTATTCTCCGCTTCATGTGTGTGTGGTTTCATTACTAAAAAGAAACCCTACAATAGCACCAACTAGTGGCCCAACATGAAACCAACATAGTGTCTGGCATGTCTGTGCAAAAAGACATTTTAAAAAACGTTGCTGTGTATATGTGAAACAAAAATCAGCATTTTCACTCTTTCACGTCATGTAAACAGGACCCTAATCACACCAGTTATCCTTCAATGCAGATTTTTGGACTATGGGAGAAAATATATATGTGAAAAAGTCGTTAACAGGTTAAACAAACTCCACACAAGCGCTCCCAACAGGATTGAAACCAGTGACTCTCACTGTGAGATGAAGTCACTAACCGCCACGCCTCTCTCCTCTCAAACCTTTTATTGCCTTCCTATCAATTCCGATATCTCAGTTTAATGTTGGCACGGTTTACGGGAATTGTTTGAATGAGTCACGAGCATAAATAAATGGACAAATTATTCCAAGTAAAGGTCACAGTCCTCTTTTGCTGTGTGCAGTTCATAACACCAGAAGTAACTAGACTATCGCTTTTATTACTTGTCATCTCCTTTAGACTTCCTTATAACCTGTGTTTGCAGTAGAGGCATTAAATAACAGTTTCACACAGCTACTCAGTGGCCTGTAAATGCCCTGCAGATGATATTTCGGCATAGTTTAGGTATTTCTGGGTGGATGTAGTGGAATGACTTTGAATTGCCTGCAGAGCCTGAAACATGCTGACTTGTAACGGCGTGTTCAAAGTGATGTATCGGTGTGAACCTGGCCTAAGAACAGAAGCCTGACCTCGCTGGCGCCCGAGCTGTGTGGGAACTCATTTCTTCTATATTCTCCATAGTTTGCACAGATATATATCATACTGGCAGTCAGCGCCTTGACTGGAGCCTTTGCTGCATTGCAGTTTTAATGAAATCAAGTGAATCACTTCTCTCTCAAAAAGCAGAAATGTCGCACACTTCCACTCATGTCCTCCCCCTCCTCTCAAATTACAAGGCATCACCTGATTTTGCCAAGATGGCGAGGCTTTCAGATAACAAAGATCGGCTCTGTAGCTGCATCCAATCAGTCTTCCACTCAAGCGGCCTCCTGGGAACCAGAGATCCCTGTTAGCCTATTAGCCAGCTGCTTGATCCGGCCCCAGCTGCTGATGGTAGATGAATGGCAGAGTATTCATCCCGCTCGAGAGTGGCGTCTCGCAGTTGGAACAACAGCTACAGTATAATATCAACAACTTTGGCTTTGCGGTGTCGTTCGGGGCAACCGCTGACCTTCTGGCCTCAAGTTTCTGAAACTGCATAGTTTTGCACCCACACGCCAAAGACACGTCGTCGTCGTCATGCGAGTGTCATCTCCTTCATCCCGACAACATCTGCTGCTGCACTTAGCAGATTATTGGGGGACTTTGCCTGAAGCAGCGCAGTTTAACGGCGCTCCGTAATGGGTTCAACACCAGACAAATGGGGTTACCGCCGTGTCACCTACTTAATGTGGATAGGTTGACTCTCTGGCTGCCGGGCTTTCTGATGCCATCTGTGGGCTGGTGTGAAGTTGTCAATGAGACACTGGAGCTCCTGTCATATCTAAATAGCTCCAATGTTCCCCCTCGGTGTGGCACACATGTGGGAGACGAGATGCAGCTCTGTGATGTGAAGCACTTTTAATGGGTTAACTTCATTATAATTGGCCCGGCATTTTAGTGTCTGTGCGACACAATGCACCCGTTGTTGTTCGTACGGCTGCTTTGGTTGGCTTCGTGTGATGAAACAGGGTGTGATGGTGAGCGTGGGCGTGCATAGAAAAGGATTTCATGAAAAGTAGCATTGTTTGAAGGTCGGGAATACATTGTTTTCGGAATTATAGTGAATAAATATCCGTAAATCCCAATGCAAATGATTGAATCATGGATACAGATTTGACCTTGTTCAGTACTGTAAACCCATATCAGCTGCCGTGATGAAGTCACTCATGTTTAATCATTAATCTAGTATATAAAAACCCTTGAGTAAGTTTGCACAGTGTTTGAAAGGGAAAGAGAAGCTTTTTGTCTTAAGATGTTTCCTACTATTTTAAATCTCTCTTCATAGCGAGATAACACTGACCTTGCTTTAACCGGACTCTTGTTGGCAGGCTGAATCAGGCAACCTATCGGGACCGTTTCATTTACTCACACTTTCCCGTGAGTGATGGCATCAGTTCCTTATCAGCTGGCAGCGACGTATTCTGGAGTGCGAACAAGTTTCACCTGCATGTCAAATCCTTATCGTTTATGAGTCTGGAGGTTTCACACTGTGCTTGACTGGTCTACTAGTACAGTATGAAGTGATGAACAAGTCGAAAATATACTACTGAATGAAGAAATTACTTCATTTTGAAATAATGTTATAATTGGCGTTGGCAGAAGTGAAACTTCTTTTTCCCTTTCTAATTTTTCTTCGATTTTCACTTTATCAATATCTATTGGCTAAAATGATTTCATGATTTGTGAAAGATGTTGCTGACGTTTCAGTTCTCATATTTAGGCCCAGTTTACAATGTTTCAAGTGAAAATATATCGTTTTCGATTCACAAATGTTTCGTGTTTACACGGCAACAGTTTTAAAACGATGTTCTTTGCCACGGAAACGGCAGAAACACAGAAAACATTTTTTTGCACTGCAACTTGCAAACAGCAGCAACCGAGTCTTTAAATGAACAAACACAATAAGACTTTGTGGAGCCTGCAGGATAACAGCACATTTATAAAGAATAAATTCTAATCTCTACAAGCTCTTTAAATCCGCCTACTTTTCAAATTGACTCAGCTCTTGTCTGTTTTTCTCTTAGTTCATAATATTACCCCTGACACAAAATCCATTTCTGCTTTTTAATTTCATTTGGCTTTATCATCCACTATTTTTGATATTCTGTAAAATTTCAGGGTAAAACGGTTCAGTAATTGGTTAAAGCAGAATCCTTAATAAATTGAGGAATTGCAGTCTTTATTATTTAATCTCTTCGTTAAGATACATTTCCACTATGTAGATATTTACAAATTACAGCAAATCATTTGTTTGTAATTTTCCTCACCTGGTTCCAGCGTTGTTTTTTTAAAATTCTTTATTGTTTTATGTCAACTATGTTTTAATACATTGGAATTGTTAAAGCCCAAAGAAGCATAGTGATTTATATTCTTCGCTTTTGCCCAGAAATATAAAAAAAGGTAAAGTGAAATGTAAGTTCCAGATGCAGCTTGACTGAACATGGTGAAAGTGGTGCCCACGAGCGGCATTTTTTTTTATTAGATGAATTAAAGCTAAGTGAAGTGGCTCTTGTTCTGCTCACTGTCCGTCTGGAGCGCCGTAATGCTACGTGGCACAATGTGCAGGCTATTTTTAAGACTCCTTTTAGCTAAACGATTGTGTTTTACTTCGACCAAGATGGTTTTCTGAGGCCACGCACGCTTTGCGAACATAAATTTAAAAAAAGGGGGAAAAGCACAGAAGAGATTTCTCTCGGTTCAAACAAAAGCCACATTACTGACCACAGTGCTCGCAGCTGCACAGGCAAAAGAAAGGAATCCACTCCGGCTTTGTACAACGTACAGCACTTTTTAATCTTGGAAGCATAAAGCCACGCTGAGTGTTTCAGAGATCTATCTTATGTGTGTGTAAATGCTAAATGTTGTGGATTAGCTTGTTGTTGAGATGAATGACCCTGTTGACAGAGTCCATACACTGCAGGCTGGGCGGTTTGCTTTCAAGGTAGGGGAGTGGTGTCTTGCTTTAGCCTCCAGTCATGAAAATATGCCCTTGTTCAGGCATGAGAGTGCATTGTGTTAGCAGTCAGGACACGGAGTCCCCTCTGAGCACGTCTAAAAATACTCCACTGTCACCTCTGCCCCAAACTACACACCAATGGGGCACGAAATAAAGAGAGGCTGCATGAGTAAACATGCAGAAATGCAGCACACGCACACAGCCAAATGTATTTCACGGCAATACTCTGCAAGAAAAGAGCAAATATTTCAATGCACAGCGTTTATTTCAGTCGAAAGCGATTGTGTTTCTTGTGTAAAGTTGTAAAATTCATAGGCCACATGCATGAAATGAGATTAAAAGGACAATGTTTGTTTCTCTTTTTACACTTTGCATCATCATATTATTGTTTGGGCTCAGTTTCTTCAATGTTTTCGAGTGAAAACGCAAAACTTTTGTTGCGTTTACAGTGTCTGTTTACACAACAACGGTGCTCGGGGCAATTCAAAACGCGACTATTGGAAAATGGCTTCCAGTGGGACATTTTTCGAAAACACTCTTCATCTCCATAAAAACGGAGGTAAGCGCAACTTTCTGAAAACACCCCAAACAGATCTTCTGTACATGCACAGTAGTCCTCCAGTGACCTCCAGAGTGTCATGACTTCCAGTCCATATTCTCCTGGGACTTGGTGGTTTTATAGTTGACAGTCACTGTAATAGCTTGGTCGTCTGTCCACACGAATATCTGTATTACTGTTTTGTAGGGTTTTTGTTCCCTGTTTTTGTTATCAAACCACACACACATGCACACAAACAACAACACCCACTAGTGGCCCT
This sequence comes from Parablennius parvicornis, assembly GCA_900302745.1. Taxonomy (NCBI): domain Eukaryota; kingdom Metazoa; phylum Chordata; class Actinopteri; order Blenniiformes; family Blenniidae; genus Parablennius; species Parablennius parvicornis. The sequence continues at coordinate 8,440 of OMNM01039431.1, read as the reverse complement.
ACAAGAAAACGACATCATTTTCATTGTTTCTGCCATTTCTGTGTAAAATAGACAGTTTTCAAAATGATGCAGCGTAAACGCAAAACTTTCCTGAGCCTGAGATTTTATTTTTAGATTTAGTTTGTGTATTTCTGAGCTACGAGCTAACTAGAATAGCCACCACGGGCTAAAGCGGTGGGAGTTTCTGATTTTGATCCGGACCAATCAATGAGCCGTGTTTGTGTTTTACTTCCTCTTTGGTCAGTGTTTGTTTCGGGTGACAGCGCCCCCAAACCAGCAGCTGTTCTTATTGCGTGACATTTTACAGCCGGTTTGATCTGGTCTCAACAGTGAATGTGAACACCCCCCCTTAACCAAATGTGCGAAGATTCTCGGCCCCCTTCCCTCCCGAGTGAACGGAGGCCCGGACTATCTGAATGTGAAAGGCCCCTGGATTGAAACCCCTCCACACTCAAGAGTACGCCACAAATCTTTGAGATACAATTGGTGTGTTTGCTACTGTTTTACGATTTCTTACAGGTCACCAAATGCTTTTAGTGCTGATTTATGGCTTTTTTGTTTTCCTCATGCCTGCACTCTTCTTATGTTTGGAAGCAGTGCGTTTCCTGTTTCGAAGAGGAGCTGACACGAGTACTCCAGGAGGGAAAAGACACAGAATATGCCAGCCTTCCCCCCAAGGTTAGGGTCAGCTACTCTCACAGTGGGTGGCAGGAAGCTGGAGGGACAGCCGTTTCTAAACGCCTAATGAGCCTCTAATTGATATCCAGCTGAAAACCCCACAGAGCGTTAATGCCACTTCCGAGGAAACTATGTTATGTCCTCTCGGCGTTTGGCCAACAAGGTCCAGAAGCATGCATTTTTAATGTGAAGTCACTGTGGTAATGACACAGTAGTTTGTTAGTGAAATTCTCAATGTTTTCTCTATTTCGGGGGTAGAGCCTGTACATATTAGATAAGTCACTTAAAATAAAAGAAAGCAGCTCTTTATTTCTATTTTGTGTGTTTTTGCGTTGCCTGATTGTGCATGTGTTTATGCCTCATCTGGCTGCATATCCGAAATCTATAGAAACATTTTTCAGTTGTTCGCTACAGTATTAAAAATAACTGCGTCATATTTCTTCATCTCTCTCCCTTTCATGAGATGTAACTGCTGTAATAAGATGGATTTTAAGAAAGGGGCTAATCCCAGGCGATACTTTTAAAACCAGCTTTCTCACCGTATCCTATTCTCCATGCTTTGGAGGCGCCAGCCTCGCTGCCAGGACGGCTTTCAGACTGTGTTTGCCTGAATGTTTCATTCATCTTGATCAACAACACTTCATCGGATGAAGCCAGCACTCAAAATAGCAATTGCTGCAAAGCAGCGGCAAGACTTTTTGTGCTTTAACAGGCAGATGGCATACGTTTGTGAGCTGGGCGAGTATTGTTTAAACTCCGTCTCTGTTAATTCTCTCTGCTTCAATATTAGCATTCAAACGTACCTGAAAATGGAAGCAAAGACACCTGCAAGGGTGAGACTGCAGGGCTTTCTTTTTGTGATGAACGACGAGCATATTAGAGGTTATTCATTTGGAAGGAGATTCCAGGTAGAAAGCCATCCAAAACCTTTGCCTGAATGGGATGAAGTGCAGTACAGTTCGTCTTTGCAGGCACCCCACAAAGCGGCATTAGCAACATGTCTTAATGAGCTATGGTGTCAACACCAGAGGAGGGATTTCTCATTCTGGGCCTGCAGTGAAAGGGCACCTGCGCTTTAAGTATGCGGAGGCAGGTGAAAAATAGTGCTGCACCAGTTTAGGGTAGTAAAGGCCAGGCTGTTGCATTACTGTCACAGAGAGGTAATTGGAAAAGCAGCTCAGTGGCACTTACACACACACACATTTCTGTAGAAAAAGACCCGTTTCTCCTGGTGAGTGGAGATGTGTCAGAAGTAGTAGGTGCAAGATGAATGGGTTTTCACCCTGCGAGGCAAGGTCACCTGTGCTGGATTGACTTCTGCTATGCAGGTGATGGAGCATTCTTAGACTTTGCAGGTCATCAGTTATGTACTTTAGGCCATCGAGCTTGAGAAAACAACCAAGAAACCTCTTTTAACTCTGTGAAAAGGTAAGTTGAAATTCCAAATTTTTCTTAGCTTTGGCTGGTGGCAGTTATGGGTGAAGAAGTTTTGAATTTTTCCTGCGAAAGATTCAAATCTCAAATTTTGCGTTTCTTACGGCAGTGTGCAGGTTTCTGTGAAAACCTCTTGTTTATGTGAATCAGCTTGTACATCTACAAGTTTATTTCTATGGTATTTATTTTAGTCAATGTATCTTTACTGTCTAATCTACATGATATAATAACATTATGTCTCTGTCAATTGTTTGTTTGATTTTAACGTCCATTCTAATAGACACTCGCATCATCTCGACAAGGATCACATGGAAATGGAGCACTGGAGAGGCAGGGAAAGTTGGGTTATTTCAAAGAAATAACAATATATTTGTTATGCTGCTTATAGAAGGTCTGCGCTCCTCCGTTTGTAGGATTTATTACTTTGTCATTTGAGTGTAATAATAAATGCAGTGTCTCAATGGAAGTATAGAGGAGAGTGAAGTGAATCACTTCCTTAAAAAAACCCACATTTCCCCCCCAAAAAAACATTTTTTAATCCAATATGCTGGTTAAATATTTTCATCACAGTGAAGAAGTAATAGATTGCGGTGCAAACAAATAGACCCAGTGCCCAGTGTCTCTTTTCATACATTTTAGCCCGCGTTACATAAATTAATTGCCGATAATACTGATGGTGGATTTGATTCAGTACATTTTCTGTGAATATGATTGGTATGCAGTGTTGCGTGTTTTATTTCCCCGACCTTTGGCAAACAGGAAGGTGTAATCAGGCTGTGATGCATTTAAGCCGTAGTTTCATCGAGGCGGGCTAATTTATCCGAGTGTCTATTTCTCACTTTGGACAGAACAGCGGTTTCTTTACGACGTCGGGCTTTAGCTGCTGTAAAAAGACAAACGTGCAACGCTAGCTTTTACACAGATCAATTTGTATGGCACGAAATCTTAAGCACTCGGGGCCTCGGAAGAAAGAGACATTTATCCGTGAAGTAAGGACGTGTTGTTGGTTGCATTTTCTATTCTTTTTGATTGTACTTCCAGCTTTTCCAGATAATACAGAAACCTCAGGGCAGATTGTTTAAGCATTCTGCCACCCAATTGAGATTTCATCAGATTGGCTGGTATTTTCACTCTGCTCGCCCTGTTTTGCAGTAACAAACTATAACACGGAGAAGCAGAAGAGCAGCACAGGGAGGCTGTTTTTGCCCTTGTTTCTCTTCTAATCATCATCGACGGGGGGACAGCTGCCCGACCTGCGTGACCCTTACAGCTCCGAGTGACAAGGAGAGCGGCGTTCTGTAGCCTCTGCCATGTTTCTTTAACCCTGCGCCGCTCCGTGGAGCGCTCCAGAGCTTGAGCCTGCTTTAGCAAACACAGAAGAGACAGATTAGAGGGGAAACAAATGTCAACGACATGGACGACTAAGGCCTCGATTACATGACAATGTTTCAGTTGAAAACGCATCGTTTGTGCAAACGTTTTGAAAACAATATCTTTTTACATGGCAACGGCAGGAACACTGAAAAACTATGGAATTTACATGTTGGGCCACTAGTGGGTGCTGTTTGTTTTTGTATTGAAACTACAGAGAGAACAACTTGCTATAAACATTAACAATGGATGTACGTGGACGATCATATGAACAGACGACCAAGTTGGATTGTTTTTACAACATTATGACTGTCAACTAAAAATCTACCCAGTCCCAGGAGAATATGGACTGGGAGTCACGACACTTTGGAGGCCGCCATTGTTGTTATTGAAAAATGTGCAATAGAACTACTTACTACAGCCTTGTTTCACATGGGCAGTAGCAGTGTTTCCGCCGTCTTCACGGAAAAAGACTAGGTGCGTTTTCAAAATTTCCCCCCTGAAAGGCTGCAAAACCCCAAACAAAAATCTTCCTGAGATGTTGGTGGAAGTGGAGGTGACTCTTTCACTGGTTCTCATTATTGCTGCTGCAACTTCTTTAGACTCCCCATTGGTTTCCTGTGCTTAATTAATGTGCTGGCAACTCAGTGTTAAAAATTGAGATTAAGTCCAGTAAAGTGTTCCCTGCAGAGAGAGATGTGTAAACTATAATTAGAAAAAGGAGGGGGAAAAAAAAAACCCGTGACACCCTTGAGAGAACTTGATTACTGTGTTGCAGTTTTGTCTGAAGACGCCTTTTGTGCAGAAATGACATTCTGTCTCTTTTCAAAATTTACATCCAACTTATCCTTTATGGATGTGGGGATGTCATCTGTGCCGAGGCTGGGAGATATGGCAGAGGCAGACACTTTGAAGCTTTTGTGGAGTTTGTCAAATTACTCGTGGAGTTTGTTTTTTTTTTTTTCTCTCATTGCATTTAAAGGCATGGTTTAACAAACACTAGCTGCGTCTCATACCTTCATGTTTACACCAAATAAAGTCGTCTTTTCAGCAGTGTGAGCTACTTAAACCTATAAAGGGCCATCTAAAGATCAGCTGTGTCTAAATTCAGATCAGATGGGTTTCATGCAGCTTTAACTTCTTCTGCATTATTTCTTTTATGGCTCATACAGAATGACACACTCTTTATTATCTATAATTTTCAATTCAACTTGAGGTTGATGGAGGGTGGGGTTTGGGACCATTCACTCACCAAGTAGCCACAAATGCATGCTTTTTTTTACTGTGGGGAAAAAGTCAGAATACTCTTAGACCCCATTTACAAGACAATGTTTCAAGTGAAAATCCATAGTTTTCATTACAGTCGCAGCATTTGTTCAGTTCTACACTCAGACGGAGCCCGAATGTTTTCTGAAAGTTGCGTTTTCCCCCATTTGCATGAAGACAGGGATGGAACGTTCTGAAAAAGTTCCACTTTGGGAGCCGTTTTCAAAAAGTTGCTTTTTCTGTGGCTACAAGCACCATTGTCATGTTAATGGAGCCCCAAAACGCAAAACCTTTTTTTTTGAGTTTTCCCTTTAAAACTCAAATATTGTACTCCATATTGGATTGAAGCCATTAGAAATGGCAGTTATTAAGAGAAACTATAGCTGTGTTTGCTAATAGTCTGGTCAGTTTTCTATTTAAAAAAAAAAAGTTTTCTTATACTATCTAAAATTTTTCAATTGTGACAAAATATCTGTGTCAGTACGTTCATGCCAGTTTCAGGCATTGATTTTGTGATCTTGTCCATGTTTTCCATATGATGTAAGTCACAGCAGCGATAGCTGCACAAGCCCCAGTCATTTCAGTGTTTATGGCAAATATGTCAATGTCTCCTCTCTCCCCTCCATCTTTAAATGCCCGTCTAATGACATAATGATACATTTGGGGAGAGTGCTTAGGGGCACTTCACATCTCTGAAAGCAGCACTTTATGTCAAATCCACCCCCTGAAGAACGCGACAACTGCCTACTGTTTGGGTTTTGCCCTGTGACAAACAGCCCCTGTAGTCCCACAGGCTGTTGTTTGCCTCACCAACCGCTGTTTGTGTTCTCTGCTCGAAAAAAGAAAAAGAAAAAAAAAATAGATCATCAACAGAGTGAGCATTGACAGACCAGGCTGCCCACTCCAAAGACTTCCCCTCCAATGAGCCGGATGTCAGATTGTGTCTGCCGTTTCTGCGCCTTGTCAATACAAGGCTCTCTCAGTTCGATACCTACCTTGAGTTAGTTTTTTTTCGTTTTAATTATACTGTGGTTGCCTCTGTCGAGGACTGTTGCGTGCCCTCTCTGGAGAGGGATCGGGACCGTGGTTCAGCCCAGAGAAATGTAGCGCCTCACTGGCCTCAAAGCCAGATTTGTTGTCTTCTCTCAGGTTTCATGGAGCCTGTGTTCAGTGTGAAGTCGTTTACAGCTCCTGCTGCACCGCGCCGAAGTCTGACAGAAAGTAACTTTCGCATAACAGGTTCACTGCTGAACTTTCCACCACGACAGGAATAGATTCAGTACAAATATTTAACCTTTTTTCTTTGTCTCCTTTGACAGTGTATTATTGGTTTAGGCTTTAATCTTGAGTGAGTGTGGATTTTGAATCTCGGTTACTGCATGAGACTTTCAGTATAAAAGCTAGAAAAGTTCATAGTGATTTGGTCTTAGAATTGTTTATCTATGAGTCAAGCTGTCTTTTTTTTTGCATTATTGACTGCATCTGGAACTAAAGACCACCTTAAGTTTTATGTGTTTAGAGCTTGAAGGAACTTCTTTTGTTTTGGTTCAGCCATCAACCAGTGTCAAGAAACCTATTAAGTAAGGCCTTGTTTACAGGACAATGTTTTCAAGTGAAAACTCAAAACTTCCGTCGTGTTTTGGGTGTCTGTTTACACGAGAACGGTGCTCTGTGCCACGTAAAAATGCAACTTATATAAAAACAGCTCCCAAAGTTGTAATAATCATAATACATTGTATTTGTGTATCACTTTTTAGAACAGTCAAACACTTTAATCATCACAAAATCAACAATCACATAATAGAGAAATATCATAAACAATCATAAGAAAACCATAATAAAAGAATTTGATTTGTGCTAAGTATTAAAAAGCAGTTCTAAACAGGTGAGTTTTGATGAGAGATTTGAAGGCGTTAAGTTTAGTGCAGTGACAGATGTGTTGGGGCCGACTTGGAGAAGCCTCTGTCGTCTCAGGTTCAGTGGAAGTTTTCAATAACGCTCCAAATTAGTTGTTATGTAAATGGTAAATTTCCACAAATGCCAGGGCTTTGCCTCAGTGTAGATGGTGGAAACGCTACTTTTAGCATGCACCAATGGCTTACAGGAAAACAAAGTTTTCAGTGTTTCTACTCTTTCTGTGTAAATGGACATTTTTTTCAAAACGTTGTCGTGGAAAAGCGAAACCTTTCTGAAATAAAAATTGTGCGTTTATTCTTGAAGCGTTGTTGTGTAAACAGAGCCTAAATATTTTTAATAAAGTAAAAAATAAAGTACCAATTTAAACACTTGGATACTAAATGGATTTTACTCTATAATGAATTTGTCTTTATGATTAAAATGCGGTTATTTATTTATTCATTTTCCCCCAAACTGGCCGTCTTCCCCCGGTCTTCCAATATAGTCAAAACTCACACCTCAAGGGTTGATATCTGAGAGCGACTCTGCTCTTTATTGCAGAAAACTCTATTACCGGAAAATGCATTCATGAGGTCGGCCTCTATTTTAGTTGTAAATTCTCACAATACGAGTCGTGGAAGCGCTGTCATCTTTTTGAGAAGCTGTCTGTCAAAAATAGTCTTATTTTTAAAAAGTGTCCTGACTGCTGATCGATGCGTCGGCTCGAGGCCATATGTAATTACTCTGCGACTAGCCAGCCATGAAATTGTTGTTCGGTTCTGAAATAGATCCAAAGTCAGAGCAAGACCTTCTGGAGGTGCCACAGTTTGAACAAAAAAAAACAAACAAAAAAAAAAAAAACAAAAAAATAAACACCAAAGCAGCTCCAGGAGTAGGCATGATCATTTCTGTGATTAATAAATGAAAGGTTATGGAATCTGCAGTTGCCGGTGACCTCTTGAGTTTTATTCTCGTATATTACGTCTGCAGTTTTTGTTTCCCAAGTGCGTGCCTGAGACGAACAGCTTCTGTCAGCTGTTGAAGGCAGCGCAGAGCTCCCGGGCTGCGGCGAGGTATGCAGAGTGACAGTCGCTGCCTCACATGTATGCAGCTGTGTGGCCTGTAAGATGCGAGCTGGCAAATGGAGTGGAAGAGTAGTCCCATTAAACTCTGACTCTCCTCTGAGAAAGAGGCTAACAGCTCTGAACGCCGGCCTCCTGCTCGCTGGCAGAAAGTGCTGACACCATTTTTTTATTTATTTTTTTTTTTATCTGACTAAAATGCCTCCTGACCGCATGACACTGGCTCTTTTCTTTCCTTGGGAGAGTCCACAGCTGTAAAGCCGAGGCCACACAAAAGAGACACAGTTTGCAAGTGCTGTTTAGGAGGTGGCATAAATTATAATCATACCATAAACTGCTCCAAAGTCTGCTTTACTCACATCTTAGAGGGCGAGAACGGAATTTCTTTGTTTGAGCCTTTAATTGGGTTTATATGCGTGGAACTTAATTTTCCATCTCTTGCCTGTTATATATTCTTGGACACAATTACCTTTTGTGCTTTAAACTTCATCAAGCCTTCCTGTTTAACAGATTTCCTTGTAGTATATTATGTTTTTATTCACAGAAGCACAAGCCTTGTTATTCACTAGAAGCTCGGGTAAGGGAAGGACCGCCTGCAGCAGAAATCTGTCAGTTTGTAATTGACATGGCGTGGTAGCTCTGGCGTTGGTCAGTGGTGTGGAGATGTAGAAACATGACAACATCTCCAGGCATGTTAAGATCTGATTTCTAGT
>OMNM01039430.1:1373-17676 GCA_900302745.1 Parablennius parvicornis | reverse complement strand
CTGTGTCACACTGATAGCGCCTCGTCCAGCTCCATGCAAATATTCAGATGCACAATATTACAGCAGCCCTTTCTCTTCTCTTACAGTAAAACTGCAGGTCTGTTTTTGACTTGACGGTATCAGAGTTATGCAGCTTCAAATTGTAAATAGGCCTCTTGGGGTTGCTTGTGCGAGACTTATGCACATCCAAAATGGTTGGCACAGCACGTAGTCCAGGAATGGATGCACACATGTGCTACTCTGACAAAAGATTACCAATTTACTTTCAATTTCTTTGGAAAAATTTAAGACAGGAGCAGCTTGAAAATTAATTAAATTTAATCAAATTAGTTTGATTAAATGGCCACAGGTCTCAAAGACCTAGCCACGCATTAAAAATTCTAAACCATCAGTTGTGGTTCATTCATCTTAAGAAAAAGAAGTTTGTCGAAAATATTTTTGGAACTTTAAAGATGTCTCCAGCTACAGGGATATGAAATGATTTAGAAACTCTGCAGTGCAGACGGTCAGTATTAGATGGATGTGATCTTCAGGTCTTAATAGAAAAGCATGTGTTCTCGAAGGATGACAATGGAAGATAAGTTCATTCATGAAGTATTGTTCAAACATGTAGTCATTCAAAGTTCTTTGCCTGTGGACACAGACAAAGAACTCTGAATAAATCTTACAAGCTGACAGGGGGTGTTGGCTTGTTGAATCCTTCAACGGGACCACTGACATCTCACACCATGGGGAAAGCACACAAAGGAACAGACAAGACCTGCACATGGTGGCGAGGGCAGCAGGGGTCAGTATTGACTGAAGTAGATTGTATGGTGTAAAGAGCAGCCAAGAACTAAAGTATCTACTCAAATAAATATAAAATATAGAAATATCCAGAAATCATACTTTAAATCACATTTTCTCACAATGATTAGTTGTTTTTTTTTTTTTTATAAATATTTGCAAATGAGTTAAACACTTTTTTGTCCTAGATTATGTCCTTGTGCTCAAAGCCAAAGAAAATTTGTGATAAGGCTACATATCTCCTTTTATGGAATAATATTTCATTTCAATGGGAGATTTTAAAAAGCTACTTCATCAGCGGTACTCCTTATGAAACAATAATCTTTAAAAAGTCTTGAATTCTAAACAAACCTGAGCTGCAGGCTTTCATGTGAATCAATAGTGAAACTAATCTCCCTTGCCTAAGTACTAATTGATTATCCTCTGAATGGTAAAAAAATTTTTAAAAAAATGAAGAATAATAAAAAAATCAGGTACATCTTTCTGTGAAGTATAGACATTGGAGCTGTTGCACTGGTTTGGTAAAAGAGCTAATTTGTTGTTATCTCTTAATATTGTCGAATTACCATACCATACGATTTTTTTTTAAATAAGTGCTTTTACATAATGCTTGAAAGAAAATGCTGTACTTAATGACGATGATTTAAAACACAAGACATTAAACAACAACAAGAAATAAAAATGTATAGTACAACTAAAAAAAGAACAAAAAAACACAACAGATAAATTCATAAAATAAAAATAAATACAACAGATACAAATAAAAAAGTCACATGAGCTAACAATGTTGTATGTGTTTTGATGAAATACATTTTTAAACGTCACTTTAAATAAAGCAAGCATATTTTATTGATCCCCTTCATATTTGTCTGCAATTAGAATAGAGTAGAATAGAATAGAATGTACTTCAATAATCAGAGAGGAAACGTCTTTCTTAACCCATCGGAGCAGCGGGATTCGAACACGCGACCCCCGAACCCGCTTCTTTCGTGTAAGCCAGGCTCAATCAATCAATCAATCAATCAATCAATCAATCAATCAATCAATCAATCAATCAATCAATCAATCAATGTATTTATTTAAATGTCTCTGAAATTGTTTTTTAAAGATTAACAGGAAATACTAATTGGAAGCCACAGTTGAAGGTTTTAGTTCAGATATCACATCTTATGCTCTGTAAAAAATTTAAAAAGAAAGAAAGAAAGAAAGAAAGAACGAACGAAAGAAAGAAAGACAGACAGACTCATGTGCCTTGGGTGATTTAGAAAGTACATTGAAACGTAAAATAAATCTACAAGTCTCGGACAGACTTGTAAAATGTGTCCTCGTTGAACCGAGACAAAGTGCGTGTAATGGATGAGACGCCATAATGGCCGTGTCGTCTCATTTTGAACGGATTCTCAACTTCCTCGTGCTCCGAGTGATGATGTGTGACGTACCAGAGCCTCCCAGCAGGGGGTTGATCTCTGACTGCAGGACCTGTTCTGTGGCATAGCTCTCCTCCTCCTCCTCCTCCTCCTCCGCCGCCTCCTCTTCCGAGCATGTGACCAGGTGATCACAGTCGCTGCAGTCAGTCAGACCCACCGAGAGAAACTTGTGACTGAAAACAAAAGGGGCAGCAGGGATAAAAATCCGGTCCACAGAGACCCCTCGGTCCTCCTTCAGCTTCCTCCTCTCCAGCAGACAACATGGACTGCGGAATCGTCACGTCCAAGACCATCCTCCTCTTCCTCAGCTTGATATTTTGGGTGAGTCGCTCGTGCGCGTGTTTCTTCCCCCTCCAGAGGTCCGTTGCTTCGTCATGCAGTGGAGCAGGAAGAGGAGACCAAAGCTGTTCTTGTTTGTATTTTTTTTCTTTTCTAAAGTGAATCTTGATGATGATTTTATTTTTGTGAGTTACTGATCATTTAAGATTTTCATCCTCCAAATCAGTGTTGAGGCTTGATAAACACCCTGTCTCAGTTTCAGACCAGTCTCACCACACAGCACTTCCTCTAATGATCGATCAGCCCCTTTTAAACAAATATTACAGTATAAACACCAAATACTGTGACTCAATGATATGGACTGATTCCTGTGAAATTCAGCAATGACTCGCCCTACTTTCAGTCCGCCTGAACTCTGACTTACTCTCAAAGGTCAGATAATGTCTTGTATCAAAAGGAACTTTGTATTCATGTTTATAGATTAACTAACTAATTATGTTTATGTAATTTGCCCTTGTGTCTGTCTTATCTGAAGGGACTGAGCACTTGGAGGCTTTTATTTTCCACATGTCTGTCTGTAATTAGATCACTGTGTGATTGAACTGAGCTGGGTATGTTTGCAAGCTGAACCATGGCTACAAGTTTTTGTTTTGTTTTTTTCTTTGATTCCAAAAGCCACATCTGCTTTCCTTAATTACTTGTTCCATTGATTTCCCTCAGTAGTTGGTTTCACATTGTGTGTAAACTATGACATTATCAAATCTCAGTTTCACGAGTTCACGCTGAAGGGATTGTTTCAAAGGTTTTCTTAACCCACATGTTGTAGTTTTCCACTTGCTAGTCTTGACACATCCATCCTGCAAATGGACCTTAAGCCAAACCATTTTGTTATGTTTTTGCCGTTGTCACCATTTCTGGTTCCTTCTCAATTGTTTGAAACTTCTCATAGTAACTCAGTTTAAGAAGATTTCTTTTTTTTTTTTTTTTAACCAAGATGTGGAACTGAAACTCATCTTGGGAAAAAAAAAAAAAAATCCCTGATGATTCTCATGGTTTCAGTGATAGTGTCAATGCACTTATTAAACCAACCATGAGAACTTTTCCATGTGATATAACTGTTCTCAGAGGTAAAATAATATCTCTATTTCTTCTAAATGTGCTGTTTTTCCTCTGAGTCATTTAATCCGAATCAGAATCAATGACTTAGCTCATAAGATATAAGACTTGTGTCTGTCGTACAGTAAGAGTCCCGCAGGGAAGCCCTCATCACAACCCCCACGAGTCCCAGACAGCCAGCCATGAGAGGTTTCTCACATTCCAGAGAGGTGGCACCACATGTGGACGGTATACGTTATATAAGCCTCTTTGTGCTGCTTCTTGCACAAGATCAGAGTTTCCGTGAAAGATTAAGGGGGCGAGCAGTCGAAGGGGTTTCAAGTGAAAACCCCACAGGGATCTCGTGACTATGGAGTGATTAGAAGAGAAGCGAGTCATGAGGCTGGACCGCAGGATGAATTATTGTTAGGTCACATAGAACATGCATATGCTCACAGATTCACACAACCAGGAAAACACTGATTCATAATCACAGAGGAAGTAACGCCGACATTAGCATGTATCCACTCCCCAGCATAAAAGGGGAAATGGTGCCTGGTTTATCAAAAAGTTGAGGAAAAAAAACGTAGCATTATTAACATTATTAAGTTTTATATTCTCACGGTGGCGTCAGCTACTAAAAACAATGCAGGGTGTACATAAATAACCCTATCCAGTTTATTCCCACTCACAGTTTAAAGTTTCAATGGAACAATAAATAAGCATCAAAAACAAATTACATTAAATACACACTAAGAAAATACACACTACTTCAAAATAATACACCACGATAGCACTCGCATAAATATTCACACATGCAACAACACTAAAATATATTGATTTAAGATTAACTGCACTCACTAAGCATAATACAATAAGCCATCCAGGTTTGTACAAATGGGTTAAATCTACCAAATTATATAACAATTATGCTTAAAAATAACTCCAAGGGATTCAGATATGCCTTCTGAATCTTTACAAAACATGTAAAATAGATAGAAACAGGAGGAGGCGGCGGCGCAAAAATAAATCCTGATTTGATCATAAAGTGAATTGTTACGCCAGTTTATGACTCAAATTCATTTCTGCACATTCAATCATAAAACTAATCCCATTACACTAACATAAAGCAACCATACACAACCCGCACTAACATGAGGCCTCTGTGTTTTATGTCAGTGTGTATATATTTAAATTTCACACACACACTGAAGTCTGATATCGTTTGCTTCACAGAGCAACGTTAAGTCAGAAGTGCTGATAATGTGATAAATAGTTTAGAAATGTAGTTTTTCTGACTGTTGTCTTGTACTTTGAAGGTTACTTTTGACCTGTCTGATGACTTTGTTTTTTTTTTTTGTGTTGTTTTTTTTTTAAAAACAAGCAGACAGATAAAGAAGCTGTGTGCACACAAAGCAGATTTATATGCATACGGTCCTGTGATCGGTGATCTCACTTCATGAAGCATGACTTTCAGAGGAGTCATGATGAGGGTGTGATTTGATGCCTCTTCTCCAGCAGACAACAAGACGACCATCAGCGACCTGCAAAGCCAGTTTTTAGTCACATGACATCTCATCTGATCGCACACGCAAAAAAAAAAAAAACTTTGTTTCTTCAGAGGTTTCTCACAGTCGGCCTTGTTCTCCATTCAGATCAGGTGGATCTGTGGCTGCTTGCAGATTCTGTCCTTCGTACAGCGTAAAATCAGGTTTTCCTGGAAGAATAGTTAGAAAACAGAATGGGTTTGTGCTGCCATGTTTTACCCATGAAAACAATGTGACTGACCTATATCTAAGGATGGTATTTTTTTTTTTCCAGTAGATGGTAGATAAATGTTTCTAAATTAGACGATCGATGCCAGATTTCCAAATCCAGTGAGGGTGCCATACCAAATGTTGCCATCTTATTACAGTGTTAATTCTACGACTTTGAACCAAGTCACCCGTGTTTATTACAGCCTCAAACATATCTTTGGACAAATAAACTCATCATCTTAGCAAACAGAGATTGAATAACAGTTTGAAATTTGGCCATATTTTCAAACTCTTGCATATAATTACAGTCACAGAAAATGAAAGACCTTACATGTCCTCTTCTTGTGTGATGTTCTCTATGTAACACTAAATCACCTGTAGGTGTGCATGTGAGTGTGTGTCTCTCTGCACGTTGTCACTTAGTCCGCTTGGATTGACTCCAGTCATCCATGACCCTGAGATGGATAAAGAGGTGTAGGAAAGTAGGACAACCGCTTAAAGATCAAATTACGTCTCGGTTCAGCCAGGAACTGATGTTTGTCTGGATCCTCGACAATCATCACTGCCTATCAGAGACCACGCTGTCCGATCTACGAGAAACATCAGTCTATGTATCACAAACGGGGATCATAACAATACCAACCTTTTTTTTTCTTTTTTTTTTTTTAATTACACCGAAAGCATGTTGTTAACACGTCGTATTTTCTCTGTCTTTGTTCTTGTTTTCCTCAGGCTGCAGGAGCAGCACTGGCTTATGTTGGTGCCTATGTGATCAGGAGCTATGACACATTTGAGAACTTCATTCAGGACAAGTACACTCTGATCCCAGCGGCCATCATCATCGGCATCAGCGTGGTGATGTTCATCTTTGGTCTGGTGGGATGCTGCGCCACGCTCCGCGAGTCCAAGTTCGGCCTCAGCTTTGTAAGTGTGTATGTGTGTGTGTGTGCTGTTTCCGTATTTTGTCATTTATATTTCACCTTTGTCCTCAATTAGCCTTTGTTTATATAACATTTTACTCTCTGAATTAATCCATTTAATCCCTTTTTCCTCCAGTTCTTTTTGATTATTATGGTGATCTTCGCGGCTGAGGTGACTGCTTTGGTATTCAACTTCATCTACCAGGACAGGGTGAGTCACATCAACAGGATTTTAATTTACATTTCATCACACATTTCAAACATGCTTGAGACAAATCTGTTTACTCTCTGTCCAGATGAACCAAGACCTTGGACGCACCATGAATGAAGTCTTCAATAAGTATGGAGATGAGAAGGAGTCGGTAGCTGTGGACTTCCTGCAGAAAGAGGTTGGTGTCATGTTCGGACATATATAAATAGATTCTGTTTTCTGTTTTGATTCTCTTCAGTCTCTCTGCTTAGGTTTCAGTTCTGTGCTTGTATTTTTTTCATTTCGTCATTAGATACTTTTTCTTGAAGAGACATTCATCTACTTACAGTTGAAACATAGAATATGTATGAGATTTAATGCTCTGAGGCAATGATGCAGTGAGGACACAAAGAAAGTATCTGACTTTAATGACAAATTGAGCGTGCAGTTAAAATAAGTCTTAATACCTTGTACACACATGCAGATTGAAAACTGCTCATCATCGGTTTCTGCCTTTCTGTCTTCTCTTTGCTTCTTCAGCTGATGTGCTGCGGTGTCAGCAATTACACCAGCTGGACCAACACCACCTGGTACAGAGACCACAACAACACAGTTCCTGTGTCCTGCTGTAAAAACAGCACCTCCACCTCCACGTGCACGGGCAGGCTGGACCAGCTTGACCTGCTCAACCTGGAGGTAACGCACTTCACACTGAGGGTTGGCATGGGGGACACAGGAGGATGTCTCTGCTGAGCTCAAGATTGTACATTAACAAGTTTCATTGATTTATGATCGCACTTAACATATTTGTCTCGGAAGGTCAAAGTGTGAAAGATTGACTGTACGTAATGGTGGCACGAGTTATTTACCATTATTTGTTGCCAAGAACTTCAGCGCATGTCAAGTTGGACACTTTACTCATGCTGGCTCTACTTTTCTTTACTCTTATTATTTTTTTTTTTTTAAGTTTTCTGATTAGCAATGGTGTGTGAGAAAACAGAGCAAGCGAAAATCAATACACTGGATATCACGTATAATCCGTTTCCTTTATTTTTTTGCTCTCGCTCAATGTTTTCTTCACACGCTCACTTAATGTTTCACCCTCTGCTTGTTTAACTTGACACCCGAGTTATATTTGTGCCACTAAGTCAACCAACCAGAAGTCAAAGAAGTTAAATTCTCATTATCGGTTTCCTCTCAATTAGATCTCAATACTAGAGCAAAATGATTCAGACATTGTTTTTGGATATAAGTGTGACCTTGATAGTTTTATGTTTGTGTCTTCGTTCAGAGATTCAGACTAGAAACTGTTGAAACACAATCACAATGATTTCAACATTGACCAAAAATGTGTTTATGGATAAATAACTCGTATTCAGTAAACAACAGGAGGCTTTCAGATGCCCTATATATAGAGTGGAGGAAATGACAAGAGTTTAGTTTCTTTACTTGGTATCTTTGACTTTTCATTGGTTGACGTCTACATACAGTGTCATGTGGGAGCAAAAATAGAAACGGGGGGAGGGAAAGAGGGAGACAGTATGTTCTGCATCCAGATTTGTATGATAGCGAGCACATTTTTTTATCTGTTTGCTCATTAACACGTTTTCCCAACTTGTCAATAACTTACCAAAATGTAATTTTGACTTTTAAAGCAATTATGTTTGATATTCAAAATCCTCATGTTTATATAGTCACACTTGTGTGAATGTTGTGTGCTCGAATTATTGAATGTAACTCATCGAATGATCATCCGACCTGTTGAAGCAGTATACTGTACTGTACAAGTGAAAGTAAAAATACATTCACCACCTTCTAGAACAAATTAGTTTTATAAATCTGATTGATCTTTGGCTAGCTCATTAGCTTTTTCACTTTTGGAGAATTCTTTCTTGGCATTCTGTTTATTATATTCTGGTTGGTTTTGAATAATAATTGGTATGTTCCCCTGAATATGAGTCAACAAAACCTAAGCAGCTGCTGGGCGTCTGTGAAGTGCATGTACTTAGTGTGTGCTCATTGTATTTTAGGGTTGTGAAGTCAAGCTGGAGAACTTCCTACGCGATGTTTTGAGATATGCCATGCTGGTCATTCTCGGCTTTGCCATCATCAAGGTAAGACGGTCAGACAGTTCGGCAGGTGAATTAAAACATATGTTTGTATTATAGTCAAAATTCTGAAAACAAAGACTGAAAAATGAGAGAAAACTGTAAAGTTTAAGGGTTGTGTTTTAAGTGATGACCCTTACTGCAAAAGACTGTTGTAATAACTTCCTACTATAGACAAATTCCCGAGGAAACAACACCTGAAATTTTCACAAATCAATGTAGAAGAGACACAATCTTTCCTCAACTAGTTTGTTGCACAAGGTTGCAGAAGTTGATTAACTCTTTCCTAATGAGGAACTAGTCAGTTTGACCAACTTCCTCAGTAACAGCATATGCACTATGCACAGCATAGTTTTCCACGTGAACTGTTTGTGGTAGCCAAACACGTTTTCTGGGAAGTTTGTCAGACTTGAAGTTACTGTAGAAGGGTGATAACATGTCACGGCTGTTAAATCTATAAACGGTTTCAAATTGTAAATGAGTTAAGTTCTTTTCAAGAGATAGATAGATAGATAGACAGACAGACAGACTCCTCTGTTTACTGGACTGTTCTTTCCAAGTGCTCGGGTTCCTGGCACACATGGCTTTATATGGTAACTCAAAATCATAGCTACAACTACCAAGCCAAAAAAAAAACAACCCTCAAATCCCATAAATGAGCAGTTTTTTTTGTCGTAAGGGAGAATCTGAAGCAGAAAAGGATCTCTGAAGTACTCTTTGCAGTTTCACACTTATTTTATGTCATTTGTGTTTTTATTTGCAGTAAAGCTGAATTCAGAATCATATGGGACAAGAATGGGCTTTTATTGTCTTGTAAATTACTTTATTATTTCAGAATTTCTTTTTTCAAGATGTAAGAAGCCCACCTCACATCGTGAAAAATGCAGTTTTGGTTTACTGACAATCCTCACTTCACATCCCTGAAATAATCTGTGCATTTAACAAAAGCTGCCTGAAAAATGTAACCCTCTTTTGAAACGTGTGCGTTCTCTGTTGCAGTTCTTCGGGATGCTGAGCGTATGCGTGATCACCTGTAGGACGGGCAACCGGAGGAGTGGATACCAGCCCCTCTACGCCTGAACCGCTTCCTGCAGCCTCCTCACCTGCATCCAATCATTGTACCTGTAAAAGTCAGTGCAGACTTTGTCTTTATCTAACGGGGATCACGCTGGGTGTTTCTTCAGTAAAATCTATTTAAATCACCTGGGATTCAATAAACCACTTTGAGGAAAAGACAGTCTTTCAATTTTCATTTCTATTCAAGTATCAGTCAGTAGAGAATTTCATGACATATATGTGTTTGTTCACCCAAAATGAAGTTCCTGTCATGTCATTCTGGGGTGACATTTTCAGAATAATTGAATACTTTGAACAGTTTTTTTGGATTTTGGCACTTTTTTAGTTAAAATCTTCTTTTGTTCCGATGACACAACTTTTCTTTTCTGGTGTAGACTGAAGAGCTGACGTGATATCAAATAAGAGAAAAACGTTAACGGCTCACAGCTGCATCATGTAGGTGTTAATGTAACGGATGTTATATAGTGAAATGTACTTTACAAATTAATTCCCTCACTATGTTAATTTTTTTCATTTTGAACAAAAATTTATTTAGGGTTGAAATATTTATAGCCAGCTGAATGAATAAATGCTGTTGTAATTTTATGGTCAGTTAACTGTACTGAATTGAGTTGTAGTTTGGCGTTTTGTCATGTTTATTATATTTCTAAATTAAAAAGGTGAATGTTTCACAATTGTTTGGAGTTTGTTATTGTTTTGAACTTATTTCTTTTGTTTTATTCAATGTTCATATTGTTTTAATTCAAAGTAACAACGATTCAATAATTTCCAAGACATCTTAAATTGGATTAAAAAAGCTTTAACACTAAAAACACTTGAACACTCGACATAACTGGACTCTTTACAACACAGCTGGACTCTTTGTAATAAGCTTCCACTTTCAACTTGACGTGGACACTAAACTCCATCTTGACTTTTTTTGTCAACATATAGAGTTCATATATCTTTGCACTAAAACCAAAGAAAATATTTGGAGTTGTCAAAAAAAAAAGAGTTTATTCAAAGATTTTCACACTGCCTTTTTATTGATCTGACTGTCTTCAGATGAACTTGGGCTATACAGGATGTGTCCCCTGCACTAAAATGAGTTTCACACCCCCGACCCCGACTATTTGAAGCACACTTGACTCTTCAGAATCAATCAGAATTATTTGACCCTTTCTGAAAGCACATTCCCCAAAGTATTTTGCTGAACCTATTAAATTAGGTTCGTGAGGAACAAGGATTTTAATGTTTTTTTTTTGTTTTTTTTTCAGAAACGGCTCCACTCAAAACAACTTCCTATGTTTCTTTTCACAAAGCGGACAGCTTTTGCTTAGTGTATTTCCCAAATAACGTGACCCCCCCCCATGGTTATCTCTCTCCCCCTGACTGCTGATAGGGAGGCCCCCAGTGTGGCACATACAGTAGATAGGAATATTTATCTTACATAAACTGTGTCACTGTTCAGAAAGATAAATAAAAATACAAGCTCCTGGGGGCCGGTAATCAAATATCGCAGGACACAAAGGGAAAAAGGTGTAACCCACTGATGAAGCAGCCTCTGACTTCAAGTACTATTCTCATTTACAGTTACACTGTCCTTTTACTCTTCATATAAAATAAGAAATCCAAAATAGATATGTATTACCTGCATTTTCTATTCTATTTCAAGTCCCAATCGGTCCACTGGACAAATGTATGATTTGTAAACGCATGTGCAACATTTCAGTTTGTACAATTAGCTGCAGTAACATATAATATCCACTAGGTGGTGCTGGTGAACAGAATTTAATGATTTTGCCAACTGTAACGGCTAAAATGACCTCAAAGAGCCACCTACTGTATATATTTGCTGTAGACACACAAGAAAAAAAAAGTGTCTTCCTTTTATTAAAAATGATCTGCAATTACTTGACCCGAAATCCATTTTCAATATTTAGTTTTGGGATGTCTGGTCACATCACATTTACAAGCTTATAGTGCATGCTTGAAGTTTGAACATTTTGACATAAATATACACAGTAATGTAGAATGTGTGCATGCAAAAAAAAAAAAACGTGATGGATTTGATTTCCAGTTGTTGTAATAGGTGTTGAGGTAGCGGTTAACACTCTCACGTCACAGAGAGAATGGTTCGAGTCCAGGCCCAGGGACTTTCTTTGTGCTGTTTGCATGTTGTCCCTATACATTAAGCTGAAATGGTGACTCCAAATGATTCGCTTGTTGATGATGGATGGATATTGCGAAGACAGAAGAGACTACTGATATCAAACAATCTTCGTATTGGCAAAATTGTCCCGTCACTGGTGACTTCAGTTGAAGGTTCAATTAAGTGTTCTTGTGTCCTTTGTGTCTGCTGTGATAATATTAACATCCGCTGAAGTGAATGACCCTCCCGTCCTGTCCCAGTCATATCTATTGCCTGCATATCTTATTCAGTGCACATCCTTGCTGCCCCGGGCTGCGTTGACATTTAGACAGGCCGCTCTTTTGCAGGGAGAGCTGTTGGCACACAGGCTGCCAGATAACCTTGTCAGCTGAGAGAGTACTCCCCGCCCCCCGTTGATCAAACTGTCTTTTTCTTCCCCTGTCTGTCTTTCACTAACATGACAGTTCATTCATGTGCGTTTTTATCAGTTTCTCCACTTCGCCTTTTCTCCCCTGTCATACACTGATCTGAATGTGTCTTCTACCTGAACCCCCCCCCTATCAGTTTTTTTTAATTATTGTTATTCTACATGCCCTTTCAACATCATCTTTCTCTATGTGTTGTGTTGCCAGCTTTTCAGCAAAGAAATCAGATGTTGCAGGAAAACCAGCCCTCCGTGCCACTCACTTAGATAGATAGACTGCATAATGCAAATCAGTTTGAACACGGCAACTTTCTGTTAAAGATTGATAGTTGAATAAAAGATATACTCATTGAAGTTATTTTCTGTGAGTTGGTTCATCTGTTCCTTCAGAACAGACTGTCAGATGAATGACTTTTTTCAGGTTTTGAAAGTAAAAAATAAGTGAAATAAAGAATTCATACTTTTTTTTTGTATGCAGTTAAATTGCAAAAAACACTTGTTCCTTCATTTCCCATAATGCATCTGTAATTTCAGTAATTAGATGTTTCCTGCCGCATATAAGCACGCTCCTTTAAAAAGTAAGGGCTTTAGAAGATTTCAGATGGAAACTACAATGTGTGAGTGTGAATGTGTCACAGTTTTAAAACAAGTGACAGTTTTAGAAGGTGTGACAGTTTTTGAATGTCTGATAGATTTGAATGTATTGTTTCACTTTTTGCCAGAGTCTTTTAGACAAAAAATACCTTTGTATAAAACAAGTTTGTAGGAAGACGCAAAACAGTGCTGAGGGAAGGGCGGGGGTTGTCCTAATTTACATATTGACATAAGATTTGGTTGACATACTGCAAGCTATGACATTAACAGATACAAATGACACATGTGACATCTCTCGTTAAGAAAAGAGAAATAGGGTTTAGTGCCATACTCTAAAAAATAGGATCTAAGCACGATTATTCTCACCACAGCAATGAGGAAGTTAAATATGTCTGTTTTGACTGGATGTTATCGTCCTCTAAACTTGTTCATACAGTTGAAGTCATCCAAAAAACTGGTATGACCATTATAGTAATCCTTAAGGCTCAGGTTTGTCCTCGACAATGGCCCTCTAAAACAAATGCGAGGTATAGGTGGTGGACCATTGTTCAATTGTGCTGATTGTACCCGAAGCAGCTGCCTTATACTCAGTTACAAAAAAAAATATTAAAAAGTGACAATATCAAAATATTTTTATGCAAAACAGGAATTGCCAATGGAATTGCTGATTCTGATCTGTACAAAATGTATTTACTCCATTTTATCTCCCAAACTGTGACACACAAGAGTTTACTCATTTCAGAGTAGTTACAAATACAATTTGTTTAAAAGGAAAAAAAAAAAACAAACCTTTACCAGTAAAATCAATAGGTTATTACTTTGTGATATTTCACTCAAGGGCCACAAATGATAGGAACGGGTTCTGCTCTACAGTGACTCAAAACAACACATGCAGTCAGCAAGATGCTTGATTCAGATCCAGGCGGAGGTGTAGAGGCTCAGCCCGGTCTCAAGGAAGTTTATGAAAGAGTCACAAAACTTAATCTATTGATTCGTGTCCGGGGACACATCTTGCTCCAAGTGGTTAGAATTCTCCGGTCTGAATCTGGGTAGTCCGACTGTGTCAACATACATTTTAGATTAACTGGTGTCTCCTAATCCTCCATTAGTGAGAGTATATTTGTCCTGTAACAAACCGGTGACCTGTACAAGGTGTACTCCAGCTTTCACTCATCATGTGCTGGGATCTTTTCCAGCCACCCAGGACCCTGAGCCAGATGGAACAAGAAAAAAATAATGGTGGATCAATGTTTTATTCTGCTTTTTCTACCCTGGCTTTGTAAATGGTGTAAGTTCAGACTTCACTTTCTGTCAAGTTAAAGATAAAAAAAAAAAAGAGTTGGAAAGGGAATCTAGTTTCTCTTCCCTCATGAGTCATCTTTGCACACCTCCACACGAGGCTCCTTCGTCTCTCTGAGCCATCAGCTGACTGGAAAACCATTCATCACAAACAGAGCCAGATGCCATCACAAGGCAATTTCAGCCCAACCTCTAATTTATTTAGTCCCCTTCCTACTCAGACAGGGATCTTTTGAAGGGAGGTAATCTGAGGAGGACACACGTGCCAGAGCTGCCGCTGACTTACTGCAAAAGGGAGATACATGAAAGTGCAGGAAGGCTGGTTCTGTAATCTTTGTGGATTTATGGGACTTTCATATGGCAAATTCCTTCATGACAGGCATAACTTCTGTATTGTGTGGACTTTTCTTTCATAACTGCTGGTTTTTGTTAGATATCTGCCAGTTTTAACATTTCTCCAGCAACAAAGAAGAACAAACGGAGTGAAGTGTGTCACATGGTACATTACAAGCAGTTTTTTTTTTTTTTTTGCTTTCTTACAAGTAGGGCAAGATATGAAACGGTTTGTTTCTTCTTTTTCTTTGAACCTGAATCACAACATTGTACCATTTGAATTCTGTGTACCTAAACTTTGTGTTTTTTTTGTTTTTTTTTCAGAGATGACCTATCAAAATTGACCAAACATTTTACAGACCAGGAGCAGGTGCTGCTGACAACATGTGCTCCTGTGAGAGTGTGTTTCTGTAAATAGCCACCCACACCCAACACTGTGATGTCTCCATTTGTCAGATGCTATCAGCATTAATTAGAGAGGGCAAGCCAGAAAAGAGGACCAGAAACAGACACAGAGAACAAAGACTGAAATGGGCCACAGAGGGAGCGCCAGTATCACAGTATCATCCTTATTATCTGTAATTGTTCCAGCCTAATCTTCACTGCGTGCATTGTTATAAGAACTATCCATGCCGCTCAGCTCCCACTCTTTCCCTTTCCTCTTATTTCTCATGTTTTGTCAACGCTATTGTTCCTTGTAAGTAGTGTTATTTAAAGCTGTTATCTCGCATCAGCTGACCTCCACTGGCCAGTAGCTTTTAATATACCTCCAACCCCTTCTATTCTATCATCTAATAGTTTTATAAGGATTGTCTCATGAATATAAATCAAAAATTCTTCAAAAGACGGTTATATTAGAATTGTCAGTGATACGCCACAATTCTGAAATCCTGCCTTCTCGTCTTCTGTTGTAGTTAAAAGCTTGTTATGGTGTTGTTTTCATTCAAAAGCTGTGTCAGTGCACGCAAGTCAAATAAACACAAAGTGGTGTTCTTTGTGAAATGATGTACTTGTGACCTACACTATGTTTCACATCACAAATCATACTCAACACATTGCGTCTTCAAATCAGCTACAAAAGTCTTTCTTTGTTGTTGTTTGTTTGTGTTCTGTAAGGTTATTTACAATATACTGTATTTAGTTCATGCAATAAGCATATTATGAGCATCCATCAACTTGTTGGTCTTCTAGACCGATTTAGAATCACCTGTTAACCTCTAAGGGTTTTGGATTGTCAGAGGAAACCAAAGTGTCTGACTCTGTCTTGTTTTTCTCAGTTTTCCAATGCTGGAAAACATCTGAACTGAATTGTTCCATGAGGAACAAAAGCATTCAGCAATTTTTTCACAGCATTCCACCACTAAATCCATCTTATCTTGCCAACACACGGGGCAAGAAGGGGGAGATTTGAAATGCTTTGTCAGTCTGGTAATGCTGCATTCAGGTACATCAGGCACTTCCATGATTGTTATTCAGGATAAACTCAACAATTGAACTCCGGTCTTCCCTCATAATCGCAGTTAAGCCTGTGACCCCCCACTTATTTATCTTCCTTTTTTTTTTTTTTTCTAATAATGAGATCACGCCATCTCAAAAGATCACGAATAAATGCGTGAAATATCATGTAATGAGGCAAAAAAACCTCATAAAACCAAGAGCTACCCCAGTAACCTCTCGCACTCCCCTCATTGACAGAGCAGACATCACCCTCAGTTCATTACATTTCGTGCCTCGCGGGTCACTCCTCTCGACTGCCTCTCCCCTCTTTATTAATCCCCTCGGGCTCTCGCGCCTCTGCATATTCATGATTGCCCTGACCCGCTGTCTCTTTCTGTTGCTTTCTCTCACAGACTTTCATAAAAAAAAAAAAAAAAAAAAAACCC
>OMNM01039426.1:0-16287 GCA_900302745.1 Parablennius parvicornis | reverse complement strand
CTTAATTTAAATGTGAAAGCTTTTATTCTATTGGTTTTAGTCCATTACATAATAGAAGCAAATGCATCAATTTCTTTCAAAATACAGCTACCGGCTGAAATTATGTCCTTCCTTTATAAAGTTTTTCCATCCATGTTGGGATTAGCTGACAGTTTCCTTCTTTTACTGAGGTTTCTGCCATGTTATTAGATCCGAAGAATAAATATCACCTATATTCTATTACATCAACTACATCCTCTGCGTCCCTGCTAATAAAGCCCGGCACACAAACACAATGAGAAACTAATTATCAAATCGATGCTCAGACTAATGACAAGAATGACATTCTCTCCTCTTGAAGAGTTCTCGTCTTCTGAGCTCATCGAGAGACTACAGCAGCTACGACAGTCGCTCCACCAGCTGGAAGCTGCCCTCTTTGTCATCCTCCAGCAGATCTTACGACCGCCAGTGGGCTGAATCTTCTCTCAGCAGCCGGAGCAAGCTGGTACTGAAGCTGTTCTGTGCCATTTGTTTACAGCAGGCCAAGTATTGCCAGGCATCATTTATGTCCCAATAATGTTACTAAAACACCAGTTTATTTTTTTTTTCTTTTTCCATGTCTGCCATTATTTCTTCCCAGACTGATTCCGAGGGGAGGTATGGCATGCGCTCAGGGCTTTTGAACACCAGTGATGATGGCGATTCTAAAAGGGCCAAACTGTCCTACAACAACAGAGGATTGTACTCCAGAACAGCAGGCACAGCAGCGGCGGGATCTACCTATTCAAGTATTGGGCTCAGCAGTGGCAGAGGTACCTGAGATAATAAAGTGTGTGGTGGAAATGACAAAAATCCTATCTTCAAAGAAAAGAAGAAGAAAAAACAATGGGTTGCAACAATTCTGATGAGAGCTGTCATTTTTCTAGTAAAAGCACTTTACACATTTAGTAACTCAAAATTCTCAATGTTTTACCTTTTTTGGCTGTAGCCTTCTTCAACAGCTGCATTGGGAAAACACTGGAAGCACAAATTATATCTGTATTGGACCACAAAATATATATTTGGAAAATGGACCCAAACCATTGAAAACAGTTGGTCTCTCTCTCTTTCTCAACACCTACAGATAAAAAACAAAGTGACTTGTTTGAGCCATCGTGGAGCTCCTGTCGTCTACGCTCTCAGTCGTCAGCTTCTTCTTCAAAGCCACTGTCATCCAGGACGGAGCCGGAGACAAAGAATGAGCTCGGTCTCTCGGGGTTGGGAGAAAGAAGAGTTAGGACACCCGGATTGGTTTCCTCGTTGTGTACGCATATTTTGTGACGTCAACACACTCGTCTCTTAAATGCCCCATAAAACTCGATCCATTATTTCAAGAGCTGCTATATTTTTGTCATTTCAGATCAGACAGACAGGGTAATGTCCACATATGCACAAGGAGCTCGTCCCAAAGAAACTGCGTACTCTCCATCCCCCTACTCTCCCTCGTCTGCTGCTAGAGAAAGCTCTTTAAATCACCACCTTCCATCGTCCGCCTCCCACAGGACTTCGCCTCTGGTGCGTGACTACGGCAGCAGAGCCTCGGCCCGTTTCTCGAGCGGCTCCTCCGCCCTCCACTCATCTCAGGAACAAACGAGAAGTTCTGAGCCCTCCCCAAATATCCCCTCCTCCTACTCCTCCCACACCCCCTGGTACAGCACTCCCCCAGCCAGGCCAGAGACCACGCTCCCTCCAAGGCCGGCTCCCGAAGGCGCAGAACCGGAGGGTCGTCTCTCCACACGCCGGCTGCTGTCTCGGCTCTTCTCCCGGCGGTCCAGCCAGGACTCTTCCAGTGGCTCTTCCAGTGTCCGCTCCCTGGACGATGACAGTCCTTCACCTGGTGTGGAGTCTGCCGACAGTGACGACGGAGCGAGGATGCCTACCGTCGACCCAGACATGGGAGGGTCGGAGACGGCCCGGGGTAACCTAAGGAATCCCGGAGCCGACCTCACCCCGATCCAGGAGACCAACAGCGATGGCTATCGTAGCAGTGTGGCTCGGCCCAGAATGGCATCGTGGAGAGAGCCGGGCATGAGCGGTAGTAACGGCAACGGCGGCGGAGGTGGCAGCAGCAGCTACTCTTGGCTTTCTTCCTCGCTCCGCGGCCGCTGTCCTCCCCTGCTCTCTCGCCTCAGAAGACATGCCAGTAATGAGAGTACCCCCTCCAATGCCGCTGTTGAAGAAGGCTACAGCCATCCACAGCGTTTACTGAAAAGGTGGGACAACCTCGAGCACAAGACATCGCCGGAAGACGAAGATGAGGACGATGAGGATGAAGAGGACGAGGAGGAAGAAGACGAGGAGGAGGAGGAGGAGGAGGAAGAGGAGGAGGAAGGAGCAGTGGGTCTGGAGGCTTTCGGGGCAAGTCGGTCACACAAACTTGAAGATGAGACGTTACCTGAACTGGAAGACGCCTCGCTAGATTTTTCACCGCGTCACCGGGTCCGACTGTACGAGAACCTCTCAGTTTCCCGGGCTCCTCTGGGCGGCGCCGAGAGCCAGCTGGAGGCTCCGAAGGAGAAGATCATCTCCAGTAAGGATCAAGAAAAGCTGCGCAAAATCAAAGAGAGGTAAGGAGTTTAGAATTTCACACAGTAAACATTAATCTTGCAATTGGAGCTAAGTATCCCGGGTCCTGCTTTACAGACTCCTCCTGGAGGATTCGGACGAGGAAGAAGGAGACTTGTGCCGTATCTGTCAGATGGGGGAGGAATCCTCCACTAACCCCCTGATTCAGCCCTGCCGCTGTACGGGCAGTCTGCAATACGTCCACCAGGAATGCATCAAGCGCTGGCTTTGCTCTAAAATTGGCTCCGGTAATTACAAGAGCTCTCATACTGCCCCGAGTCTTATTACTTAACAGATCCTCAAAATCTCGTCCATTTTTTTTTTTTTTTTTCTTTTTCAGGCACAAACCTGGAGGCCATCACAACATGTGAACTTTGCAAGGAGAAGCTGCGTCTCAACATCGACAACTTTGACATTCAGGAATTATACAGGACACATGTACAAGTGAGTTTTTTTCACCCATAATAATATCTGTTTGCCTGTGCAAATGGAAGAACATTAAAAATCCAAGGGTTTTTTTGTTGTTTTTTTTTTCTACCTTTACAGTCGGAATACGATGAGTTCATCAGCAGTGGCCTCTACTTGGTGGTGCTGCTGCATTTCTGTGAGCAGCGGTTCTCAGATGTTCTTGGAGCAGTTGATGCTGCTGGGGTGAGAAAACACACACACACACACACACACACACACACACGCTCACTGTGCTAATTCATGAATTCTCTCAATATCAACCCAGAAGACCCTCCTGTATTATATTGTTGTGAAGTTACATCACAGTCTGAGGTTTTGTTTGTTTGGCAACACTATGCTGAGTCACGCAATTTAAAAAAAAACAATGTTTACTTGTTAAACTGTGGCGACTTTAAACCTTGAAAAGAGACAAATCTTCCTTTTCTCACCCAGTTATTCAACCTGGTGAGAATTCTTCATGAACACATGGACAATCTTGAAAGTATGTTGGTCAATCCTTTTCTTCTTGTGCTCCCCGCGATCTTTTCAGTTGTTTATAGTTCTATTTAAGCCTGCCAGCTTTTCTGGACCCTGCAGAAAAACTCTTGATCGCTTGTGTATTTTTCAGTATTTTTCGATTTTTGTGCAGCTACAAAGTTTGACTTGCTTTGTACATTTCAGGCCCCCGAGGAGAAAGTGATGAAGACAACAGGCCGTCTGTTGACTTCTCTGACCTGGACGATGATCTTGAAGACGGATACTAAAGATGTGACATTAGATTATGTTTAAAAAGACAAAAAAAAAAAAAACTTTGTTAGATAATTGGAAGCTGCAGGGCTACTCGATGCCATATAGTAGCTTTCTCACTTTTCGCACACGCTTTGATGTCATGTTCGTCAGAAACGCAACAGTAAACGCCACGCGTCTCGCCCCTGCTCCCGGGGGCTTTTGCAGATATGCAAATTTGGAATGAACTAGAGCGTACAGATTTCTGTTTAATACCACTGTTTCTGTTTTTTGAGAGTGCACTTTATTCAATTATAATATTTCAATTCAAATGCAAGTCTTTTTCAAACTGTTATACCACAAGTGCTTTAAAGTCTAATTGAAAAGGCAGACATGGTATAGAAGGTCAACGATGACTTGTGTTTAAGTTCAAATGTTGAAATGTTTTTGGAGCAGAAAACAAAAAGTGGTAAATATAACTGTTGTCTGTTTTTAGTATAAATTTCCCCTTAGGTCTAAATAAATCCAAAACAACTTGTCAGATTTTGTGTTTCATAAATGCTTTATGTATGTACAATCGAGTTTCATGCTGTTAATTTTTGGAATAAAGAATAATCGTGAACTTCCTTTTTTGTCTTCATGCACAAAACAAAGCTGCGACAATAAGCAGTATCATTTGTCTATTAAAAAATAAGGTGTTTATAGTAATCATTTAAGCCTGGGATTTAAATTTCACAATAACGCCGTTGCTGTTGTTTTAATGCTGCATTTGTTTGTTCTCAAATTTCATCCATTTATTCTTTTTAATTGTCTGTTGCATTTGAAGTATAAAACCTGCTATATTAATGGACTTATCAGTGCTATTGTTGTAAAAATGTTTATAATACACCACAGTCATGATTTTAAACTTTACCAACCATATCAATAGCACATATCGTAGACACGGAAGTGCTTGTACGATGTCATATTTTAAATTTTTCTTTTGCGGCCGTCGGATTTTGGAGAGAAGTTGGTATTAAAACTAGCATTATGTAGAGAGTTGAAGTGCCGCTTGAGATGATCCACCGGCTCCGGTCTGCTGCATATTAAGCTCGTTGGTTTGGCGTTCTGGCCCGACAATATAAAACCAAACTTTTCAGTCTAGTCACATTTGAATTGACGGTTTTCCAAGTCCACTTTGTGCTTTTTCACGCTGCATGTCATGTTTGTTTTTGTGTATTTGTGAGACTTACTGGCTTTCTGCTCGATGACGGTGATCTCGCGGGTCGTCAAAATTGAAATCCTTGGGCGTCCGAGGAGAGCACGCACTGACGTAATTACGTCAGCCGCGGTTTTACGTACGGCTTCGTTCTTTTCTACGGTGTGGAACGAGGTCAAAACAAAGCAAAGCAGCGCTTGTTTTTCATCACAAAATGCACACGGGGTCACACGCGCCCCCACTGACATCGCACGGCGCACCAGGGGGCGCGCCCTACTATTTGAGAAGGACTGATTTAGAGTAACCTATGTTTTTTTTGTTACAAATAAAGCCCAAGTAGTAAAGCAGATCATTCTATTGAGATGATTGCTGTAATATATCCCATTTACAGACTTTAATAAATTAGGATATTTAAAATATCAGATTTGGGGCTGCTTTATGCTATAGAACAAATCTGGTTCACCGTTTTTCAGCTGGGAGTGGCTCCAGCTCTGCAAACCTGAGCTGAATGAATAAATTGCTGCACAGAGAGACTATTTCCAGGTCCAAGTATACTCACTTTAAGAACCCAACAAAACATATAATGGCGTTTCAGGTTGACCATTTTAAATCATGTCGAATGAGAATATCGTAAAGATTAATATAGGAACTCCACCATAAAGCAGAGTTGGAGCCTTTATAGTAATTTACAACTCTTTGAACAACTTGTGTTTCTGGAGAATAATTAGAAAACGAAGGCACAGAAAACCTGAGTGGCTGGAATGAAGATATTTAAATTGAGATCAAATATTATGTGAAATGAAGTATTGTGGAAGACCACAGTAGTAATGTGGTTCACACAAAGAATATCCACAATTTTTAGTGCCAACATGTTCTCCTTATGCATACTTAAATTCCCTCAAACAATGCAAAATTATGTCATTTATTATCATTATTATTGTTACAATTATCCTGTGCAAAACTCGAAATATTGAGTCAATAAACAATCAAAACAAGAAGAAAAAGTGAAAACCGATTTTATTGTGACTATACTGTACCTGATTTGAGCCGAAAAATCTGCAGGAGTGCGGTTTAGAAAGAAAACAGGTTTGTAACTCAATATCACCGTATCAACAAGCCACCATGAGGCAGTTCCTCAAAGCGAAAGGGAAAGTTGAGGCTTCTGACATTCAAACGACTCGGAGCGTCTTTGGTTCATTCTCAGTAATAAAAACATCACATATTTACAAAGCATTAATAGCAAAACACCAGTGCAATCAGAAAGCTGTTCAATCGGCATTGTGCTTAAACTTAACCGTATTTTCACAACATATTAAAGTGCGTTCGTCACCATAGTTCAGTGCATAGCTACATTATTGGATCCAAAAATCAGATGCCTGATTAGTTTTGAAACAAAAGACAGTGTTACACACTTCATAAGGTGATGAATAGGTGAGAAGTTGCAATTTTTATAACAAACCATCCCACTGTAAAAACACATTTCTTTGTCAGATGTAATTAAGTCAGAAGGCACGGTCAGAAGAATATACTCTTAAAAGCACATCCCAACAAAAAATACTGATGTATTTCCCTTGAACTACAGTGGTTTTTGTCAGTAGCTTTCATTAATAAGATACAAGTCAGGCATTTGTGGCAGACAGTTATGAAGCGTCTGGTAGCGTGAATAAAGATCTGAAGGTAAAACTACCCAAAATCAACCAGAATAAGCTGGGTTTTTTTTGTTTTGTTTTTTTTTTTTTTTTTGTATTTTCAAATGACCTGCGGACATAAAGCTATGATGAACCGATGTTTTTTTTCCTGTAAAAAAAAAAAAAAGACGATACAACCAAATGCCTTTCAGATAAAATAATGAATTCATCACAGGCAACACATTTTGTTCATGAATAATCAATGTCTCTTATACATGGGTGCAATTTCAACCCGTTATGGCCAAATAGAGCACAGTTGTTAAAGTAGCATATTTTTTTCAAGTCATAATCAAAGACTCCCATTCCATTCCATTGGTTACAACATGATGCTCTAAAAAAAAACAAAACAAACCAACAAAAAA
Source organism: Parablennius parvicornis (assembly GCA_900302745.1). Classification (NCBI taxonomy): domain Eukaryota; kingdom Metazoa; phylum Chordata; class Actinopteri; order Blenniiformes; family Blenniidae; genus Parablennius; species Parablennius parvicornis. The sequence goes on along the minus strand of OMNM01039426.1, from coordinate 9,283 downwards.
AAAAATAAACTAAAAAAAATATGACCCCAAATTTAAGAAACTGAATCAGCAGATATTCACAAATCTCAAAACCATATTTACAATTTTACACACAATCCCAAATAATTGTGTGGGTCAAGTGAGATAAATAAATAATTTAAAAGAAGATCAGAAGACGACTGCATTCTCTCCAAATTTAAAGATCTAAAATGAACCCAAGACAGCCGAACGAACACTCCCTGAGACCGCTCACTCTGCTTCTGTTATTATACTGGTGTCCAGTTCATCGAAAGTCCTCTTGTAGCGGACAGTTGATGAGAAGTGGGACCTTTTCTTCTTGTAGATGAAAAACGCAACAGCCAATAGCAGTAAGAGGAGGACCACGATGAAGAGACCCAGTGCTACTGGAGTTCCCGGAGACTCTGAAGAACAAAGAAGTCCGGTTGTCTTCAGCATTTAGAAAGAAACAAGGTCAAACCTCCTAATTTTGCACACATGTAAACGACACATTTTAAGTTCATCTTAAAAAACCTGGAGGTCAAGTACCAAGTTGTTGTTTTTTTTGTTTTTTATAAAGCAAGTCTACATCAGGACATTTGTTTTTACACTTAAATATTCCCAAACAAACTCACACTCAGTTATGGACACATTTTGTCTACAGTAAAACTGAATCAAAATGAGTTGAAAACCTGAAATCTAGGCAATGGTGTGAGTATATTGTTGTTGACAGGCCATTTTAAGGCTTTAAAATGCTCAAATGCTTTGAATGGCAGCAATGATGTAATTTATGGGAGGACGCATGCAGCGGGGCCACGAGAGTAGTGACAACTAGCAAGGTGAGATATCTGAACCGAGACTGTAAATAGAAGTGGATTCAACCAGGAAACATCTGAGAAGCAAATAAAACTCATGTGAAACACCAAACATCCTATATTTGGGCCAATATAGTATATAAAAATATCATCTGAATGGTTTTCAGTTAAATACAGTTCAATATTTTTTGCTTGTGATGGGGAAAAACTTGTTTAATCATCAGGATAGAGTTGCTAATAATTTCTTATGTTAAATAAACTTTTTTTTAATCTCTCCATTGCAGTAGCTCAAGCAGTGTCCATAAAGAATGTTTTGATATTGTAGTTATTTACATTAGTAGATGATTCTGGTCTAAACTGGACAACACAAGAAGTCAAGATGGCGGCAATCTTTCTGAAACCATACACCATAGCGTTAACCGTTTTATGTAATTTCACTTTAAAGCAGTTGTGATACTCACTTGTTCCAGTTTTACAAATGACACGACTGTTGCTGGACTTGCAGCTGACCAGATTCCACTCTCCTTCACCTCCGGCCATCATGACGGCACAGCGGGGCTCCGGCGTCGTCCCGATGACCATGGGCTCGGCCTTCCAGTTAGAGTACGTCAGAGCCGAGCCATCTTGCCAAGACACTGGCTTACCTGAGAGAATAACCGGAAGGTGGCGAAAAGGAAAAGGTTGAAAAGGTTACTCAAACACAATAAGCAAAAAATACAGATTTTTAACCTCAGTGCGAGTTACTATACATATATATACCCTGAGCATTGAAATCCACTCCCAGCCACACTCTGCTGGTGATGAGGGGGTCATCTGATATATACTTTGACAAGAAGTCATTCTCCTCTTTAGTTTTAATGGTCAGTAGTTCAGCATCTGTCAGCAGAGGTAACAGAAAAAAAAAACAATGTATCCACCATTTTTCTAGTATGAAAAACATTGATTAATCTTCAAATAATAACTCACCCATCTGTTGACAGAGGGTCTTGGCCTGCTCCATGCCGTAGACGCTGTAGCTGTACAAGCTCATGTCAAAAGCATAACAGTGATCCTGATGCTGAACCCACTTGGACGCGCCATTGCTCTGAGGGCATCGATTGTCTTCTGGAGCAGATTGCTGTCTAGCTCCTAAATTTTTTAACGCAGACAGAAGATTAATGATGATCAGCGTTAGTCAAACAGGAATTGAATCAAAGGCAGACTCTTCCAAATTTTGCATCACATTAAGGGGGTGGGGTCAATTTATTACTGCAATTGCTACATAATATAAAAAGGACATGTTACCGAATAGAAAAAAGATTTGTGTCTTACTTTGGGAAGAGGTGGTGACGGAGGTGGTGTAGCAGATGGCGCCATCTATCAAATTATGGCAGCCAGTCCTCACCCAGGTTCCAGCAGAGTTCATAAAAACACAGCTGGCCTGCAATTTGTTTGAGCTAGCGCTGTCGGCAATGGTAGCGTTGTAGTCAAATTTTGTTCCATCAGACCATTCGTAGGCGGAACCGTTGACCTGCACGGACAAGTTGGTGGTTAAATCAAATCTCCCAACGGCAAGAAATTTTAACGCAACTCAATTATAATCCATTTTTACAAGGTTGTTGCTTGGACTTTGATTGCTTACATCCTGGTCGGAAAGGCCAATCCACAGTGGAAAGCCATCCGTTTTCGCAATGAGCTTCAGATGTGCATTGTGCTGGACATCATGGACGCTGGCCAGATGACCTCCCCGTTGACCGCACTCTGCCACAGCCTGGTACCAACTCAACTTCTGAGTCACCACCTCGTAACGCAAGCTGCCATAGGTTTGAAAATCCTTGGATGAGAGGTTGTACTCCCCTTTAATGTCTTTGGAAAAAAACAGGAATTAAAAACATTTTAATGAGTATTTGTTCAATATTGGAGATAAACAAGCAAAAATAAAGATCTGTGATTACAAACCATTATCCAGTTTGCAGGCCACAATTGCCTTTTGTTTGAATTCAGTGTAGTAACGTTGGTCTGAGATGAGAATCCAGGAGGCGTCGGTAGTGAGAGCGGCCAAGAATGGTCCGTTGATATCCGGTCGGCCTTTGGCCCAGTTGGAGAACTGGACATTTGTACCATCATACCACTTTGTCTGATTATCTGAAACAGGACAAGCGTCATTATTAATCCCAAAACATAACACAATTGTTTGCATAATAGAATGACACAACTCATTGTTCTAGGACAGAGACAAAATTTACAGATTAAATTTTTAAAAAAGAAGCTCAGGTCTGTCACTTGCACCGCATCTTGGACTCCTCAAAGCCTTTCATCCGATTTACTGAAGATATATTATGTAATGCGGGTTAATGATCAGCCAATTTGTGACCTTGCACACGAGAACACTCTTGGACTAGATCATAAATGAACTATGAATAATAAAGATATCCGCAATACAATCAACACAGTTCAAAATCCTGACTTTGAGGACAACGCAACACACAATCACCCCCGCAAAAAAAACAAACAAAAAAAAAAACTCAGAAATTATCAAAGCTTAAAGAAAATACCAACCAGTGTAATCTTTGAGAATTCCAAGCCATACAAACTGAACCAAAGATTGAAATGGTAAGAGTTGACTCTGGATGAACTTGTTTTCCTCTTCATTTCGGATAGTAAGGATTTCTGCACTTTCATCTGTATGAAAATAAAACCACCATCGTTAGCAAAGCTGGTCTGATCAGGAAATCTTCACACTTTTTAAACGGACGAAGACATGTCGCCCGTGTGGTGGATGTCTTACGAAGGTTTTTGCACATGTCCGGAGTCTGTCCTTGGTCAAACTTGTCCCATCTGGAGGCGATCATCTGGAAGGTGTAGCAGTTGTTTTTCCAGGGGATCCAGTTTGGGCCGTTAATTTTATGGGGGCACCTCACTGCAACATCCTCAGGTTTGGTGATGATTTCCCCTGGAATAAATAATTAGCATCTTAGAAAACGAAGCATATTAGGTGGAAAATACTGTATTAAATACATAAAAGCTGTTTGCTGTATCTATTGTTATTTGTCCCATAAATCCACGAGTGAGAGTAAGCATGACTGCATTTTTGTTTCTAAATTTCCTCTCAGACAAATTCAACATCCTGCGACCAAAGGACATCTATTAGCAGAGTTAAAATTATGAACCTAGTGCAGAATTTCAAACGTGATAAAAATATCTGGGCCCAGACGCCTTTCCCCGACTCCTAAATTCTTTTTGATCAAGTCGTCCAGACACACCAACAGAAAATCAATCCTGTTTAAAGAGTCACAGTTTTTTCCTGTTGAAAAGCAACATTTCCTTAACTACCTTTTCTGTCTGTTGGTATTATGAAGTTTTGATCGAGGCTGAAAGAATGAGCTTAGAAATACGAACGGCTGAAACGTGTTTTCTCAACAGGGTAACTGGAATTGCACCTGCTCACATCCAATTAGAGGGGGGAAAAACACCTTACTCACTGTCTGGTTTGTGGCAGATAGCTCCTCCGAGAGTCTCTTCACACTCCGTTGCCTTCCAAAACCCGTCTGTGTCGAGGTAAACACATGAGCCTTTGGTAGCAGTAGAAGACCAGCGACTAAACACGGTGTGACTGTGGTCGGTCCAGCGGTAGTGGATCCCATCCTGAACACAAAACACATGGGAAACTATCGGAATGACTGAAACAAGAAGTGAATGAAATGGATACCATCGGTTAGTGCACTCACGTCTTCGCTGAAGAGGCCGATCCACATGGGAATTCGTGCACGGCTCACGTGCACGGTGAGAGAGGACTGCAGGAAGGTGTCGGCCACACTGACCAGGTCCATGCTGTTGGACCTGCACTGCTCCAAGGCCTCAAACCAGGTGAGGTTTTTGACCAGCAGCAGGACGGTGTGGTTGTTGACCAAGAAAGGCTCGGTGCGGACGCTGGGCTCCTCCACTTTATCTGAAAGGTTGTATAAATGCCATGTTGCAATACTATGTTCAGCACGGCTCTAAATGACTAAAACTGAATATTGCAGCAAAAACAATGTGTGGTCAGACAGTTGAGTGTTTTAGAAAGCTGACCTGCATAGTACTGGCAAAAGGCAGAATTTTGAGGCTGTGTGCAGGAGGAGTAGTCCCAGGTCCCCAGCATGGCAGAGTTAGGATTGTTGACCATATACACACAGAATTCCAAACTTTCTGGCTCCCATTTCTAATAGGAAAAAAATGCAAACACAAAAAGGCACAGTTTGAAATTAATAGCTTTAACAGACCAGATCAATGACACATGAAGCCATGTAAAACCAGGTTTGTGGTTAATGCTGCAATGTTTTGTTGTTTAGAGCGTGCATGATATCTATCTATCTATCTATCTATCTATATATATATACACACAAGTGTCATATGTCACCAGGGAAATGTGGTGGTGGTGGTGGTGCTTAAGTTGTATTTATTGTTTATAGCTCATGAAGTTTTTCCTCTACATTTATTGCGTGCTGTTACAGAAATAACAGGCAGGCTATAGTTCACTTTAATTCAAATAGATGAATTTATTTGTCACCTAGTGGCTATATGCTCAGTCCCGAGTGCCATCATAACGGTGACTTTAACTTTATTGCTTTACTGGCATGATGATACTTTTGTGAGGCCTTGCATGCAAAGAACAAAGCAAAGATTACGCACAACTGAGAAAGTAAAAGTCAACTGGACACATATAAAATTGGCTAAGGCCAAAGGATTTAATATGACCTATAACTACATTCTGTTAATATTCATTTGGGAATAAACATAAGCTACTAGTTTGGTTAAAGTTGCATTAAATGACCACATTTGATTTAACAAATCAATAAATCCCATTAAATTTACTCCACATACTTTTGTGGTATACACTTATATTACAAACAGTATAGGTTCATTGCAGAATACAGAGAGGGAAGTCAGGCTACATTAGCCAGCTGAACAGTTCCATTCTCTCTTTTTCTTAATTTCATTTCATTTATTTGTTTATTTGGACGACACAGTGCATATTAATGTACAGGCTTCAGAGGGCCACTGGAAATATGCCAGATTTAGCACGATGCTAATTTCCATCCGCTGTCCCACATAAAACCGGAGAAAGTTACAAACATATGAAAACAATAAAGACATATAAAAGAAATATGGTAAAACAAAGACAAAAATGATATAATAATTATTAAAAAAAAAAAATAACAATACCATAAAGTGCAAGTATTAAAGTGCTAGTAGTCTGTCATGAGTTGTGTCATTAAAAAAATGCATGATTGTCCCCATGATCACAAGTTTGGTTATCGAACAGCCATATCTTGTACTGTTTTTTTTTTTTCAAACCGACCACCAAAGGTGGAGCTTTCTAGCATAACTGGAGGTATACTTTTTCTAATTTGTAGACTTAAAAAAACTATTTATGCAGAGGATAGAAAACTTACATTGACTTTTATAGCCTTGTGCATGCCGAGGAGCAGAGGGTTAAAATTGACAAAGTTGACAGGAGTGTGGTCTTCCCATTCAGGGTCGTTCCGTTGCATCTTGAGACCAATCCAAACATTTTTCATATTCCTCGTGGCCGGCAAGACGGTGTTAATGAAGTCTGGCACACAAACATATTTAGTGTTATTTTGCAGACTAATAACAATCCAAAAAAAAGAAAAGAAAAGAAGAACAGTGAAAGTGATGCGAGGATTATTATAATAGGGAAAACAAAAAAAAAAAAAAAAAAAAAAAACATTCTCACCTTGCTCCACTTGATCTGAGACTGAGACCAGGCTTCCTCCCACTGACAGGCATTCCTCAGAGGCATACTTATATGTCATGGGCGTCGAGCCCGTCAGTGAAATGTAGCACTGAAAAGTTAAAACGGCATTATAATCAAAGAAAATGAGTTTATATACAAGATAAAGAGGATCGAGCTCTCTGGCATGAGGTGACCGATCCATATGCTTCATATGAATGTTGCAAATTAACTTTTGATCTTGTGTTACATGCCGGCGCAACGCAGATTGTAAATGTCTAAAGTTAACACATAAGAGGTTTTTTTCATGCATATCTCAGGTGCCCAGATACATTTGATATAGAACTGACAGCCGACAGTGCCCATGTGGCCTCAAATATTGACTCAACTAAATTACTAAATTACTGAATTATATCCTTCATTTGAAATTTAACTTAAATGAATGCATATTTATCAAAAATATAGACAGACAGAGGATGTCATTTTCTGGGGTTGAATGATGATCAAAGCTGAGCATCTCAGGTAAAGATCATGTATTATCAAAAATATACTCTTTAATTCTATGGACACAAAACATTTAAAATCAGTTTTTTTTACACCAGATCCATTTGAAGCAAGTGCGCTACATTTTCATCTCCCAGCCAGAGTGTCAGATTTGGAACACTTGAGAAGTGTCGAACCTTGTTTCTGAAGGACAGGTCTTTGCTTGCACATGGACGGCCAGTAGGCATAGGCTCCAGCGGGTTTATCTCCACTGAGGTAACGTTGTCTTTTTCACACACGAAGGGCAACCGCTGCTGGCAACTACGCTCATATTCTGCAAGTGAAAATGAAAACGTGTGCATGTGACAAACCTGAAGCAAGCTTATCAATTAAAAAAAAAAAAAAAATAAGGAATTCACCTGCTTTCCAAAAAGATCACAAATGTTTCCTACAAATCCTTTAATACTGACACCCACACTTATTTTCCAAGAGAGGCCCTTTCAAATGTAACCCATTCATTAATTAATCCACTTTTTCAGTTTTTATTCCTTCAAAACTCTTTGTTTGTCATAAAATTGACAGTAACAATAAGATGTATTTTTACAAAAAATAATCCACTCTCAAATTATCTTATTAAAATCTTACATTACTCTAACACAAAAAAAAGAAAAGAAATATATATATAAGATTTTTGAAATGTTTATGTTGATAAATAGTAATTTACTGCAAAGTACATTAAAGCAGCAAAGAGAGCAAAAAAAACAGAATAGATTTGATTCCATATTGTCAATAAAACATCTTGGGAAACATTTCATTTTCTGTTCAAAATGCACAAAAAAAGTTTGAAAGAAAAATTCCCCCATGAGTTATATATTTTTATTTATTTATTTAAAAAGGCAGTGGTAGAGAAATTGACTTACCTGGAATAAGATTGTCTGCAGTAATAACAGTGCATCTACCAAGGAAACGGGAATTATAAAAGTACATCTGGGTGCTCCTGGAAGACACATTGTTTCAATAAATATCTTCTTTGTATTTCACCGTGCATTTTGTGAAAATGTACAAAAATGTGTTCCGATTGCTTACGTCATGGGGATGACTCGTCCAGGCCGTTCGATATTGACCCACCACTTCTGACTTTGTGAATCTTGCCGCTGTTCAAGACATTTAGTTTTCAAAAATAGAGGTTTTTCTTTTCCTGCCATACATGATCCACTTCTTTACATCATCTATTATTCAAACTACACCAAAAAGCGTGATAATTTGAGCGATTTGAGCACCATTTTCCATCGCTACAACTTAAAAAGGGGAATAAACAGACTTTTGATTAATATGAAATGTATTGCTGGAAATAGTTACAAAGAAATATTCTACCAAGAATGCGAATACGTTATTCTGTTTTTGGACATACTTTCATCTTTGTCTGGTGAAAATCTAAATTCATAAATAACATAAGACAAACATTTCCACTTCAGCTGTTGCATATTTCAATCTTTTTTTTTTTTTTCTCACTCTCTCTCTCGCTTGCGGTTTTTCAACAGTCTCCCATTACTTACACTTTTCAGGTATTGGGTGATGCGTCCTGCAGCAGTGTAACTAAGTGGAGCAGCCAGTTTGCTGTCATTGGCTTTGCAAAATATCTTTGCTTCCTCAAAAGTAAGCTTTGGCTCATCCACGAACCAAAACTCCGCTTCATCTATAAAGATAGACGTCGCGTGGTGTCCGCCTAGAAAGAAAAAAAAGCAAAGTTAAAATAACATACAAACATGAAGTACACACTGTGAGTAGGCAAACATAAAGTGGCCAATCAAAGCTGCTTCCAGCATATTGTGAGATGATGCGAATACCTGGATTGTACCACTCGGGGGTTTTTGGTGTCTTTCCTGTTAATGCATCAACAAAGACAGAATCAGTATACAATCGAGAAGTTCTTGTTGTTCACGAGGTATTTATGTTGGACTGCAAATTTCCATCTTCCATTACGCTCCAAGTGCGACTGAGATTACAGTTGTGATCTTACCTCTGGGGATTTGGCAGACCCACTCTAGCTGGGTGTCGCAGCTGAATGGCGTGGCGTAGAAAGGCATAGGTGGTATATCGTGGATCAGATACACAAAAAGGTGTTTCAAAGTGCTCCTCATGGACTAGTGAGCGCAGAAAAGTCTTGCGTTATCATCATCATTCAGGAAAAAAAATCAGCAACAAATTTTAAAAAGTAACTTACTCAATAGGTAAAAGTTTGGATGGAAAAATTAAGTTAATGAATTAATTACATTTCATTTTGTTCACTCCC
>OMNM01039424.1:0-15587 GCA_900302745.1 Parablennius parvicornis | reverse complement strand
GGGGGGGGCAGACAGACACTTTTAGGACAAGTTTTGGAGAAGCAGAGGCACTCAGAACAGCATGTATCTACATGCCGAAGTAGAATCTGGCTGCATGAAGCCCGTTAGCCCGTATATCCATATATTCGTCGCGTCGTTGTATCGTCCGCAGGGTTCAAAGCGTTTGAAAAAAGTGGGGCTTATAGTCCAGAATTTACGGTATTGTCATTAGTACTTGTATTGGGAAGTAACTAAAGGTTAGTACTTGTACTTGTCCTTTAATTGGTCCATCCTCATTAACTACTCAACAAGAAAAACAGAAGAAATTGTTTAAGGGTAAAAGGTACAAAGTCTGAACAATCTTAGGGGCCATCAACATGAAGACGCTGTTTCACGTAAACGAGCCATTTTTGGCCTTTCGTCCACACGAGGAGGTGTTTTAGGAGTCCAAGAATGATCTTTTTTCAACATGGGCTCCAGAGTGGGAAATTTTAAAACCCCTGCTTGGCGGTGGGGCCATGTGTAACGTGTGGATAGCAAAGACAATGTTTTGTGGGAAAACAACGACCCTGCACCCCGCCTCCTCCTCCTCCTCCTCCCCACGGTCTGCGATGTCATCTAATAACAACGGACGTGCTCCATTTGGAGATGCAGAAGCTACTGATGCTAGCCGGAGAAGGAGCAGGGCCATAGATTTATTTAACTTAGAGTTATACAGAAGATCATACATTAAATGTATGGAAGACAGAAGCAGGAGTCTACGTCTAAATTTCTATGTGCTTTGTGTCTTCTGCATGTTTGGTGAATTTGGTAAGTCACAGCACCCCCAAAGGCCTGGTATATGTACTATATGCCCTGAATCCTCGTGTTAAGCCGTGTCCATAGTGATGTGTTGACAGAATTGTTTTAGAACGCTGGGGGGGATAATTTTTTACTCATGTGGATGGGCCCTTAATCTAAACAGATGTATTGATTTTGAGTCCAGTGAGTTGCACATCCATCTGTTCCAGTTCTTTATTTATTTTATTTTATTGATAGAATTTTCTATACATCTTCTCAATCTAAAAAGGTGTTGGTTTGTTCTTTGTTGATTTTTGGATGGTGCAGCTCCATAAGGACATGTCAGTTATAGATTATTCATATTCTTCTCCTTGTGTCTCAGGCAAATCTCATGTGAACGATGTTGCAGCAATGCACAGAATGATCACTCCAGCTTTTATAATACGGTTAAAAAAATGGATAATTTCTTGGAAAGTTCTGTTCTGTTTTGGATATTGCTTGTTCTCTGGAGAACATTTGATGAAACTCTTATAACTGTCATAAGAAAACCACTGGCTTCAGAAGTTGAAATATACAGAGAAAGGATGTACAATGAGTGTAGGATCATGTGACATTGAAGATCTGCTCTGAAAATCATTTCATTTTTTACATTTGGTGTAAAATGCTCCCAAACTTTTAATGTTTTAGTTTGTGATGCTGCTGCACATAAGTAACTCGCAGCAGATATGGGATGAACAGAAAGACATCTCACTCCTATCGAATTCCTCACAGACTATTTTCTTTGTCAACTTAGTAATCACACGTTAACATCATCATGAACATGATATTATCAGTAGGAAGAAATGCTGGTTGATGGGATCTCACAAGACCACAGAAAGCTGGTTCATTTCTGATGAAAGACAATCTTCATTTGTCATACGTGAACATCTGATTCTCAGTAAGGAACCAGAGCTTCTCACTGCAGGGGGTCCTGCAGACACTGCAGCCCCCAGTGCACTCAGCCAGTCACCAATTGGTTGAGGCCTGCAGGATTCAACACCTTCCTATCCCCCACCTCATCAAAGTCTCTGGAAAGAGTCTCTCTTCAAAGTCAGTCAGAGTTTCGCTCCTGCTCAGAGGAGCAAGCGCTGCTGCCAGCAGCTCCTCCAGCATTAGGTCAACCTGCTCGACTCCTCAACTCCTCTTCTGACCCGACCACGAGGGTCCGAGGTTCCCAGTGACCAGAGACCAGCACCCAACGTCTGATCTCTCATCAACCAAAGAGGACCAACCAGTTTCCCAGGACAAGATCTGGGAAACAACACCTCACAGAACCTATGTGCTTTTCCCTCCACAAGCAGGAACAGTCACCACAGACTGAGCGACCAGCTGCTCATGTATGAAAGGGAACAACCAGGACTCTGCAAAGACTACTCCTGAATTACCAGCTTCAGCTTATTCTTCCCAGCCTGTTCAATGCAGCCAACCAGAGTTAGCACGGAGGTGCTAACTCCCACAGAAGCTTTCCGCCCTGGACAACAACCAAGCTCCTTCTTCAAAGACATTAAGGATGTGTTAACTAGAACTGGGCACCTGAGATGATTAGTTAAACCTGATGCTATGCACAGAACTGTTAAACTTTTATGAAGATGTGTTAATTCTATTACTTGTGATTGAATTATTTTGATAATGACAGGAGTAGTTACCGACCTGTAAACCAACGTTAGATCTGCCACACAGACACAAGGTCTGCATGCTAATCTTTGCTTTACTAACTTGTTAACGCACAACCCTACACATATCGCATCAAAGACAATGTCACACATGTAATTGAACACCATCTGAAGACTCCAGACTTTTTACAAAGCAAATCACAATCACATAAAGTCATTTTAGTCATGGGCCTGTAACAGAGACACACACACAGGAAGGAGATGCTAAAGCAGGAGTGGGCAAAGTCATTCCTCAAGGGCCGGAGTCCTGCAGGTTTTAGCTCTTTCCCTGCTTCAGCATACCTGATTCAAAGGATGATGTCATCACCCTGGTTGTGAAGAAGCCCAACAACGAGCCCCTTATAGCAATCAGCTGTGCTACAGGTAGAGACCTAAACCCTGCAGGACTTCGGCCCTCGGGGACCGAATTTGCCCACATCTGTGCTAAAGACTCGCTTCCTTGTTCTATTGTTCTCCCAACACATTTCCTCCACCCCACCCCCCCAAACACACACACATACACACACACACACACCCTGACACACACCGAGCTCTATATAGGTAGTTACCATCTGTATTTTATTTGTTTTCATTGTAAATAAATATAATTTTTGGAATCATGCTTGCAGTCTTATTAATGTGCACAAAGGTAAATGAAATGTTGCTCTTCTGTGTCAAGAACTCAAAGATCCTACAAGCTTTACTGTTAATTCTGGTAATTGTAATTAATTCAACTATTAATTCAATTCCAAATTGATTGTTTAGTATATCTTATGAGACTGCTATAACTGAATCATCATAATCACACTATCATTTCAGGTGGCGCTCCGACGTACTGATTGATATCACATTAAATTTAATTGAATAATCAATAACTATCTTTGATAATTATTAATAATTATCGGTAGCCAAACCGCGAACATAATTGGTGCCACTTGAGCCTTATGAGGTAAGAAATCCCAACAAGGTCAACATTCACACAACACAACATACACACTCTGAGCTCCAGTTGCATGGCAACTGGGTCCAAACAGAAACAATCTATAGAGTGTAACCCCAGGTCAAATCCAGCTTCTGTACATATCAGATGAGCTGTAATATGTTGGTGAGCTTTTAAAGGTCTAATAAAAGTTTAAATGTCAACAAGGACTCAGAGTTTCACTGTCGGTAGAGGGTTTGTTCTGTGCGTTCTGTCCGCCAAGGAGGTTATGTTTTTGCGAGGGTTTGTTTGTCTGTCTGACTGTTGGCAGGATTATGCAAAAACTCCTGACAGGATCTTCCTAAAAAAAATTCTGAAGTCTTGGCCCAACTTGGATTCCATTAGATTTTGAGAGTGATCTAGATAACCATATAGATACAAAAAAATGTAAATGTCAAAGATCCTGTTTTTCCCCTTTAATTATCATTGAGCCGTTTTCAAAAAATCATATTTCTCCGAGATCAGATCTGATTGACTTGTAAAAATTCAGTGACATGTAGGATCTCGTAGGATGCAAACTTTCATCCTGATCGGACTCAGAATCTGGTTAGGAAAAATTGTGGAAGTTAATATTGGAAACCCCATTTATGAGTTTCAAAAGATCATAACTCATTGAATTTTGTTTCACATCTGTTGAAATTTGACATGTATAGTTTTGACGATATTTTGCCCTGAATTGTGCCAAATTTCGTCTGGATCCGATCCAGATTAACGATATGGCGGCACTTTGAAGTTGTGAAATTTTAACATTGAAAACGCCATTTGGCAGAGGTCTGTCCTCTCTGAGTGCTTTTCTAGTTTTAAATGTTTTGAGTCCAGCTGGAGGATGTCTAACTGAAAAACACCTTAACCAGAGCTAACGTACTCCTACCTTTTTTCTCCAGCTGACTGAGACGTATCGACTCGTTTCGTCCCAACACTCTGATTTACAACCGGGTGGATTCACACTGCCCTGGAAGCTTTTAGTCTGATCGAAATAACTTCCTCATTCAACAATAACGGAGTTACATGTGGCTGGTGCCATTAAGTATTAACAATTATCATAATCAAAAATAACTGCCTTTGTTCTCATCCCATCGATGTTGAAATGAATAAGTAGCCCGCAATTGTCCAAATGGTGGCATCATATGAATCATTTAGAAGTCTAAAATGGGCCACAACCCCTCAAATTATTACTCTGCCAGCAGGAACAACACAGCCCTGTTTGCTATCTCTGAAAGTCAACAATAACTGTGCACGTCTTCTCGTTTAGATGACAGCGATGACGACAAGGAAGTGAGTCGAAAGCGAACAGTGCGCCAGGCGGCCTCCAAAGCCGTGTCCAAACAGAGAGAGATCTTGCTGGGAGATGGAGGGAGCGAGGATGAGGAGCACGAAGACCCAGAAGAGCCCTACATGGACCGTATGTACAGCACACACCTGCAGGAAATGTCTGGAAACTCTTCGAGATCACTCACAACTCAGCTTGTAAAGAGTTCGACACTAGCTTTAAGTTTAATAAGCCGTAATGCGATCACATAATTAGGGATGGGGCGGACACGATCTGGTATCGGATTCTGATACCAATGTAATTCACAGATCAAAAATTCCTATCTCACCTACGTACATTTCCGATCCATGTGCTCTGAAATCATGAACATAATCAGTTACTTGCAAACTAACAAAGCTGGTAACTTAATGTTCACTGCCTGCAGGTCAGTTGAGACTAGATAAAGTTCAGGAAGTCAGTGATCATAGAACTGCATCAAAAATGATGTTCTTGTCTTACTTTTCAAGCTCAAAGAGCAAAAACAAAAAGTTCATTTTCAAAAAGTTCATTTGCAGAAAGAAGGTTTAGTACTTAGTTGTAGATTCAGGTCAGATACTGCACGCAGTACTTGTTAAACCCCAGCGAGTATTTCACGATATCATGTGTTGACACATCAGCAGGAGGTAGATGAGAGGAAGCTACTGCAGATGCAGTCATAACCTGGAGCCTTCAAAGCTGTTGGAGGCGATGTAGCGCTACCACAGAAGCTGCAGACATGGTTCGTAGCAAAGCGTGGCCGTCATGTATCCTTTGTCAATAACAGTATAATTTGGGCTGGATGACATTTAATGAGTATTCATATCAGTACACTTTATCGGCAAGTAACTAAAGGTTAGTACTTGTACTCATTAGTACACGGTGCAGCCCTGGTAATATGATGTCAACAGCCTTTACATTTTCCTGGACATGTGGTGACTGTTTGGCTGCAGCTGGTTCTGTTGGTTCCCTCCTCGTATCTTCAGGCTCAGAGCCATACACTCAGCAGGTTCTTGTAGTGGGATTAGCTTAGCCTCCTGTTGAGTTCCTTATCCACTTGATGTCTGTTTCAGCTGATGAGTCCGGCAGCGACGAGGACTTCATGGTGGAGGACGATGACGACAGCGACTACGGTCAGTCCAAGAAGAGGGGCAAGAAGGTGAGTCGGCGGGGGCGGCCGGACAAGAAGGAGAAGAAGAGCCCCAAACCCCGACTAAAGGCGACAGGTGAGATGTCCCATTATAGTGCCCAATGCTTCTCAAAAGTCTTTAACCTGAAAATTTCCAAGCCTCCCAATTTAAGATGCAGCTGCAACTGGAGGAGAGAACATTTCAGGTTTTATCTGAGGGTGAACAAAAGCTGTCACTCTTAAGTTCTCTCGGCTCTAGTCAATACACCAGCCAAAACATTAGGTACATCTCACTGGCCACAGCTTGGACCCTCCACTCTTTGTGGCATTGATTCCACAAGGAGCTGAAAATGTTCTGAAAGATTTTGGTCCACAGTCATGTGTCGGCATTAACTCTGAGAATCTCAGACAATGCTGGAGTCACCAGAGATTTGTGTGTGGATCACATGTTTATGAATTACTCAGACCAGCAACCATTGTGGCTGCCATGTGATTTGCCAACGAGAATTTGAACAAGTGTACCTAATGATGTGGCTGCTGAGTGTATACTGGACATTAATTCATTTCTAAAACCTGGATCCAAAAGGTGATTATATAACTGGAAGAGACCTGGTTGCTGTGACAGGATACATTGAACTTCCTATTGAGCTCTTTGAGAACTAGAAATACGTAGACTTATTACAGTCAGATGTAGGATGGAGGATAGCAACTTTTTTATTTGCTAAAATACATCAAATCCAATATTTGAAAATTGACACGCTGACGATTGCTAACATATTAGGGGTTGGAGGGGAATCTTAGACTTTATTTACATAATGTTTAAAATGAAGACGTTTTTGTGTTTTGTTTCAGAAAAAGCAACCTTTTAAAGAACACTGTCTGTTTTCACGGAAATGGCAGAAACACTGAAAACAATGTAGTTAGCATGTCATTAGTTGGTGCTGTTTGTTTTTCTAATGAAACCACACAAAGCAGAGAACACTGAGTTCTAAACATTAACAATGAGAGATCACAGACATTCTAGTGGACAGACCACCAAGTGGGATTGTTATTACGGTGACTGTCAAAATAAAACTACCAGGTTGGATTGTTATTATGGTGACTGTCAAAATAAAAGTACTAAGTCCAGGAGAATATGGACTGGGAGTCATGACACAATGAAAGAAACCTTGTTCTAATTGTCTCTACTGAGTATGGGCAGAACAACTAGTCGTCCTGCTCCTGCCAACACAGCGTGGTGACCAGGATCAGCTTTTCAAAAAGTGTTTCCTGTTAGATGCACCTTGGCAGCAGTTTTTATGAAGTTTAGTTTTCAGCAGCTCCAAGCACCGTTTATATAGACTCTCAAAAACCTACAATAGTTTTACGTTTTCAGTTGGCCTTGGAGGCCGTCCACACAAAGATGTCGTTTCACATAAACAAGTCGTTTTTGGCCTATCGTCCACACGAGTCAGTGTTTCAGGAGCTAGAGAAACGATCTTTTTTTAACACAGGCTCCAGAATGGGGAAATTCAAAAACGCCGGCTCATGGAGGGGAGGGTGTGTGTGCGATGTCATCCAATAACAACGGATGTGCTCCGGATGGAGCTGCGGAAGCTACTGATGCTAGCCGGAGGAGGAGCTATATAACTATAACTTAGCGTTATACAGAAGAGCATACAGAAGACTGAGCAAGAGTCTACTTCTAAATTTCTATGTGTTTTGTGTTTTTTTCTGCATTTTTGGTGTATTTGGTAAGTCACAGCACCCCTAAAGGCCTAGCATATGCACTACATGCCCTGACGCCTTGTGTTGAGCCATGTTCATAGAGACGTGTGGATGGAATTTATTTTTCAGAACGCTGGTGAGAAAAGATTGTTTTTCCTCGTGTGGATGGGCCCTTAGTTTCTTTGCCCTGTAAGAATTGTTTATTCTAAGCTAACGAGCTGAAGCTGCTCAGTGTACAGGCATTTTGCTGATTAAAGCACCAACATGTTTCTGGGAAAATGTTTCTGCTGCAACAATTAAAAAAATTGACATGGACAAAGACTTTCTGAAGTTAAAAAGAGGCTCTAACTGTGAATTTAAAACTAATTGTTGCCCTGAAACCTCTCTGGGGATGTTCAATAATCTGCAGAAGACCTGAACAACTCTTTTTAACCCCCCAGTGACCCCAAGCCCCATGAAGGGAAAGGGAAAGGGGCGCCCCAGCACCAAGACCGTGGAGAAGAGCTCACCCAAAGAGGAGGAGGAGGAGGAGGAGCCCGAAAGCCCCCTGGAGGAAGAAGAGGAGGAGGCTGAGAAGAAAGAGACGTCCCCAGCCCCTAAAACGACGAAAGAAGACGCAGGAGCAGAGGAGGAAGAGGAAGACGAAGAGGAGGAGGACGGCTCGGAAGAGGAGGCGCCCTCTGGAGAAGACTAGGAGATGGTACACGGTTGAAGCCCACCCTCCTCGGGTCTCTCTCTCTCTCTCTCTCTCGCCCTCGCCCCCCATGTTTTCATTTGTTCTGCGTTTAGAGTTTTTCTAACATTTGATTTTTTTTTCCTCCTGGTGGCCTGGCTCAACGGTTTGGACTCTGACTTGCTTGTTTGGGAAACCCCTCCTGTTGGCGATCTTGCTTTCATGGAGTTTGTACTTTAATCAGCTCGTCTCTTTCATAGTGTTAAAATCCTGGTGAACATCCGTCCCAAGCACTCACAGAACGCTCCTGTCTTATGTTCCAGCCACAGGTGGGGAATCTGCGAGTGCAGCGCTGTATTTCACCAGTCCTCTCCTTGCTACTTTTGCTTTGTTCCCTTCACATTATTCTATTTCAGCCGTACAGTTGCTTGCTTGCCATTTCTCTGAGTGATGTTTTTAGTAACTGTGGATTTCCGAGTGAGACGTGCACGCTTTGAACCGTGCGGTTAATCAGGGCGACGCCTCTTGTCTTGTAGTTTTTCGCGCCCTTTCTTTTCCACTCGACTGCTTTGGTGAAATGGCTTCTGTTTGTTTTTCTTTTTCTGAGGCTTTCTAATGATGTGCTGCGTGACCCCTCCAGCATCCAGCCCCTTGTGCCAGGCACCTCTAAAATTTGTTCATTTTTACAAAAATGTAAGAAGCGATGTGTTCTTTTTTCTTTTTTTCTTTTTTTTTTTGAGAGTTAAAAAAAATGAATGTTTTTTCTCCCGTTGGTTCATTGTTCTAATTCTCTATTCAGATTTTTTTTGTAATGTTTGTTTTTTAAGAAAAGAAATAAAAATGTATCTTGATTTTAAAGAAAAAAAGTCGATCCTATCCAATCTGTTCTGCTTGACACTCACCCCCGCCTCTGTTAGCTTAATGGTTACCGTCAGTATCCATGTCCATTTTTTTCTTGCTGCCCAAGTGGAAATGTTTTTAAATGCACAATTCTACTGTACTGAGACTCAGTTGATTTGATCATGTGCAGCTCGTTGTTTTCCGGCTAAGCTACCAGATCGACAATTTACGAATTGCACGTCAGCGACAGAGTGATCGATTCTTCCCTTTCTTTATCATGTCGCGGAAACTCAGCGGCTCCCAAAAGCCGCGGTTCCACCGCACTATTTGTGCACTATTTGTGACGGGACGGGTCCCACAGAGAAAGTTGTGGATGGTACGGAGAAAAACTCCAAACAAAGGCCTCGATTTTCCGTCAACCCTCCGTTGAGGTAGCTAGCACCAAGGAACCGGTCTATGAGGAGGAGCAACAACGCAGCCATCTACTGATTGGTCAAGACGATCGTCACTCTCCACTTGCCCACAATATTTTAATATTTCATCAGTAAATCCTCCTGTTGTTTACCTACGCTGCTTTGTGCTCATGGGTTGTTTAGTAAACTGGTTTATTTAAACGTCGGCGCGCGACACAACAACGAGGTGCTGACGCTCCTCTACAAAACAGGAGGAGGAGTTTCAGCAGGAGGAGGAGCTTCAGCAGGAGCTGGATGCTGCTGTTCACAATGAGAAAGTTTAAGCTGTTTAAGCTGAACAAGGCTCGCTGTTCTACTCAGACGGTTAAGCCGGCCGGTGCTGGCCGGTTCCGTGTTCTTGGCCGACACATCACCACGTGGTTCACAGCCCCGCCTACATTTTAACCGTACTTTCTGTGGTGGGAGCGTGCCACAGAGTTTGGCCTGCATGCGCTCTGCCGTACCATACCCTCTCGCCCCGCCCCACTCCAGACGTACGGTGGTGGAACCGCGGCTAAATGTGTCACAGATCTCACTTGCACCACTTACAAACTTTTGCTCGAGTACCAGAACTAACAAGTGGACGTCCCCTGAAGCTCAGATTATTCCTTCTATGCTCTGACTGAAGAGAAGCGCTAGCTTAGCATAATGGAAGAAAAGTTGATTGATTTATAAAAGCTGCTCTGTCCATTAATATGCAGCATTCAATATATCTACATATTGTTTACATCTGACTGCATTTTAATTCATTGAAGAAGCTTGTAGCTGTGAAAATGTTTGCTTTTCAGACGCCACACTCCTCGATGTTGCTGAACTGCCAGCTAAAAGCATTAACCTGGTTAAAAGTCATACTCTGGACGTATGGATGTTTACACAGAAAGCAAGTAAAGCCCATTGACTCGCCCGTCCATCTCCAGATCTTTTTCCTTACTGCTGATTTTATCATTCACGCGGGTTGATGTACTTAAGTCTTTGCTTCATGGCCATTGCTAATCAGTCTGAAGCATGATGGGACCGATTGCTGCTGCGCCGCTTGGACAATTCATAAGTTAGCTACCTGATCAGCTCTGGGTCCAGCGATTATAGGTGAATGCTGTTTTACTGTGAACATGTCACGAACTAGAATCTACTACACTTACTCTTCCCATTTCTTTGTGCTTAGTCGTCCACTATACTAGCTTGGGCAACTCGCTAGGCTACTCTCTGCTAACTCATCATTTTTTTCATTCTATCTACTGAGTGCTGTTTTTTTAGCAGGTTGGGACTACAATATGGTTGAGAGTGCTGTTTTTGTGAAGTTGCTATACGTTGGAAAACAAACTATATGACAACATGGGTGCATCATGTGATTGTTTCCAGCTTTTGTTGTTGGTTAGCCATTAGCAAAATTTTTATCAGTTAACCATTCATTCCCTCTGGATGTAGCACTGATTTACTTGTTAAATTTGTAGGAATGGGCTCTGTGTTTATGTCGAGAAGTTCAATGTCGCTTTTTAATTCTTGAATCATGTTAGTTCACTCTTAAGCTAAGTATTTATTCTCTAGAGCTCCTGTTTGGATCCTAATAAGTGATCCAATGCAAGTGACATTGTAAACGCGATGCACCACCCTGTTCTGACGCGACAATGGCATATATTTGTCTGTTAATGCCTTAATTTCCGTTGAGTTGAGTTTCAGCAGTAGCTCTTGATGACATCACTGGATACCTGTAAATCTTTCCTAGTCATTTTAGGTCTTTGGTCCAAGCGGCCGACCGGACTTGAGACGAGTTGACAATTTGTACGATCAGCAGAGCATCCAAAGCCATAAATGAACTTGAAACTCGTGACACAGAGATCAGGTGCAGCACTTGTGGGATTACCTTTTTTCGTTGAGAAGTGTTTGATGTCAGAGCAAATCAAGAAGAAAAAAAACTTGATTAGAAAAAACTTATACTCTTGGGAATGTGTTTTCAAGATCAGTTTGCGATCAGAGTCTGTCCTGACACACCCATTTGAACCAAGGTTCTGGATTCAGAAGCACATTTGATTCACTTCCGATTGTCCCCTTTGATGTCTGTTGTTTATTTACTTTCAGGTCCTGAATTGGCACTTAATCTGTTCTGTCATTTAGTGACAATTAGTTCCGATTCAAAAACACTCAGGAGACAAAAAGAGTTTGTCTCGACCAAAATAACTGACACTCCGAGAGGGTTCTGCAGTTGGATCAGAAAACGTCTTGAATGACACTCCTCTCCATCACCCCTCCATAGGCACATGGGATAAGGCCATGAATTTCTTCTCTTTCATCCATTTGCCTAGTTCTTCTGTTGTACTGTAGGGGGGGTTGTTTTTTCTCTTTACCTTCAGTTGTACTGGCAATGTAAATGTAATCTGAGTTGTGATTCCTACAGGAGACCAAGTGGAAAAGCGTTTGTTCAGTTGTGTGGAAAAGGAACGCTGAACTCGTGAATCTCTTGCATGTTGTGGAAAAGTGCGAAGCGATGATGTTGATGATGCTGGTAATGGCAATATTGTGGTCTTACAAAAAGAAAAAAAAGTATTGATGACGACGATGTTGATAATGTTTTGGCTTCCCAGCTTCTAATAAAGGCAACCTACTTTTTATACAGATTAACTACGTGTTTTGTGACGTTGAGCTCTGTGTGGGTGGTGAAGGGTGACAGCAGCAATACACACAGTTCACTGAGGGGTGCAGAGTTCTGATCAGATAAACAGACATAAGTCCAGTTACAATCGTCAGAACATCTTACAGAGCTTGAAAAATTTTGTGTTATCTTCAATCTTTTGTTGAATCAAATCAGACTGTTGTGTCAAGACTTCTTTACAAACCAATTTCAAATGAGGTTTTAAAAAATATATTTAAACTTATTTTCTGGACTATACACTTTTCAATACACATATATAAATATATATCAGAAAAGATGGACAGAACTGCATAACAATTAAAGAAAAAGAAGTGTGATTTATTAATTTAATAAAATTATACAAGGTTTCATTGATTAAACTAATTCTTTCATATCTGGTGGCCACTTGTTAAAGAACAATCAAAAAAAAGATCAAACAAGACAATAGAAAGCTGATCATTGGGGCAAGAGAAAGAGCACTGTTATTTAAAAGAACAATTGTGAAAACAAAACATCTACGTGTTTGGAATTTAGATTGTCATCGTGATGCTCAACATCATGGCATCTCGCTGATGTTGTGCAGCTTTGCACTGATGAATGCAGTGGCTTCAATTTGTTCTGTCTGAAGAAGTACGATTACATCTTGTACCACTCGCATGGTGTTGTGCTGTTGACAGTAGTTAAAATAATACAATCTAAATGTAGTTCTTACCTGCTTTTCAAAACTCGTTTCAACTACGTTTCAAACTTCTATACTTATAAAATCAATCATCTGTGTTCAAATTACAAATCAGCTGTTTTATCTAAAGCTGACGTTTTCTGTGTGATAAATGCATTTTATCACACAATTCCTGAACAAGCTAGAAATTTTGAAAGTCCAATGTTAGTTATTCTACAATTTCAAACAGGGGTTGACTCTAACTTTAAATGCTAATGAGCCGTATCTGTTTTACTGTAGCATTTGCAAGGAGAAAAGGTGGCACCTGCTCATAATTTTAGAGGGGGAGGGTCAAAGTGATTACCACTACCACAGGGAGAATTTCTGATTCGCCTGGATGAGCACACACACTCATAAGTGGAGTGAGTGAAGGAGAATAGTATTTCTCAACTTCTGGGCTTTAGGGACAGAGATTACTGTTAGAAAGCCATTAGAAAGTTTCATTTAATTACACCTCAAAGTTGGGAATGTAGAAGTCCCCTGTGTGCCTCCTCTCCTTAAAAACCCACATTTCACCCCCTAAACACGCTAAAAAAAATTGCCAAATTTTCCACGCTCATAACTGACGGGCAGATAATTCCAGAATTGTAACTAAATTTAGCCCCACAGTGCCACGGCCACCACACCGACACCTGAAACATTACAAATTTATAGTTATTATATTTGTTATATTATATTTATTATATCTATTATATTTATATCTAGGCGTTGGCAAATTTAGAACTTAGCTGGCTTCCAGAATAAAAGTCAAAAACTACATAAAATTACTTTGTTAAAATGACAATATAAATGTGTGTTGATCCCCCAGGAGGACGTCTACAGGTTCCCCAAGATCAGGACTTCATCGGGTTTGGAAAAAACATTTTGAAGCCAGTTTTCTACAAACATCTGAAATACTCAGTGAACAATGTCCAAACATTTCATTATTTTAACTATTATGAAAACATCCCGTGGTCAGACATAAATAATATTTTGGGATTAGCTAGATTACAACTTATTTGGCTTTTGAAGTAAAAGCCCCCACATTTTTCATAATAAAACTTACAAAACGTTTTAGTTGAAACCTCTTAAATTTATATTTTATTAGTATTTGTCACTTGCTGTAATCCCTGCATAGGTACGGTGGTTTGTCTCAAGTCCAGATATCACAAGGTCCTCCATCCTTGTTTTCTGCTCCAGATATTCTTTCCAGTTCTTCAATTTTGTAGTCTTTTTCTTTGATCACAGCCTTCAACTATCTCACTTCTATTAACTCTGGAGGCTTCTCTGTTGCTTTGCTACCTTATTGAGCTCAGAAATACTCAGTGAACAATGTCAAAGCACTCAATTATTTTAACTATTATGAAAATATGCTGTATTCAAACATGAATAAAGTTTTGGGATGAGCTAGATTACGGTTTAGTTGGCTTTTGAAGCAAAAGCCCCCCACATTTTTCAAAATAAAACTAATGAAAAGTTTTAGTTAAAACCTTGTAAATTTATATTTTATTAGTATTTCAATAAGCCAGAGACCATGATATGACCAGAAGCAATGATTGGGCTGACCCCGACGGGCCAGAGCCCAAGGTACCGACCAACGCTGCTTGCAACTTACATTTCTTTTAATGTTGATGATTATAACTGACAACTAATGAAAACCCCAAGTTGAGTATCTCAGAAAATTTGAATATTGTGGAGAAGTTCAATGTTGAAGACACCTGCTGCCCCACTTTATTAAGCTAATTAACTCAAAACACCTGCAAAGGCCTTTAAATGGTCTCCCAGTCGAGTTATGTAGGCTACACAATCATGTGGAAGACTGCTGACCTGACAGTTGTCCAAAAGACAACCATTGACACCTTGCACAAGGTCATTGCTAAAGAGCTCTTTGTCCAAGCACATTATTAGAGAGGAGAAGAGAAGGAAAATGTGGTAGAAAAAAAGTATACAAGCAATAGGGATAACCGCGCCCTGGAGAACCAAAACTGATTCAAAAATGTGGGGGACGGAGCAAGCTCATGGAATAGACGGGTCTCCAGTAACTCCTGCTGACTTGTAACCAATTAGCAGATTCTGAACCTTAAAATCACTCAGACTTTGACATAAAATACTTTGAGGGAACTGTGACTGTCTTGGAAATGTCACAAAAGGCTCTTAAGACGAAGGAGCTGATAGTGGACATGAGGAAGGAGAGGGGTCCTCATCAGCCAGTGTCTATCCGGGAGCTGGAAGTGGAAAGGGTGAGCAGCTTCAAATATCTTGGGGTCCACATCAGAGACGACCTCACCTGGACCCTCAACACCACCCAGCTAGTGAAGAAAGCTCAACAGCAGCTGTACTGCCTGAGGAGGCCGAGGAAATTTGGAATGTCTTCAAAGATCCTCAGCAACTTCTACAGCTGCATTGTTGAGCCCATCCTGACCGGCTGCATCACCGTGTGGTACGGCAGCACCACTGTCATGGACCGCAAACGCCTGCAGAGAGTGGTGAAGACTGCTACGAAGATCACCAGGACTCCGCTGCCTCTTTGCAGAGCATCTACAAGCGCAGAGTCCACAGGAGAGCTGCCGCCATCATCCAGGACTCCACTCACCCCCAACACGGACTGTTCACACTCCTACCCTCAGGCCGGAGGTACAGAAGTGTGAAATGCAGGACCAGCAGACTCAAAAACTCTTTCTTCCCCTCGGCCATTAGACTCCTAAACAAGTGATCGGAGTCTAACGAACTATTCATCCACCCCCCCCAC
>OMNM01039423.1:0-14578 GCA_900302745.1 Parablennius parvicornis | reverse complement strand
AAAAACAGACCTTTAAAAAAAAAAAAAAAAAAAAAAAAAAGGCTTGCTCTCCTTCAGTGACGATAAAATAATATGACATTGGTTTTTATCACATCATCATCTCTGCAATAAATGAGTGCATTAATTCAAGTCCCATTACCTCATTTTCTGACATCATCCCGGGGACGGTCTGAGGACCGGTTGCTAGTGAAATCACCAGCACCTCCTCTGGCATCACCTCCTGAATGGACTCCTGGGAGCTGGCCTCTGCCTCCCCCTCCTGGGCAATGTTGGTACGACTGCGGCTACGAGCGGCTGTGGTTCAGTGAGTGGAAGTCAACAGAAAAGCAACCAGTATTATTGTTTGGATGGTAACAAGAGACAGCAACAGCAGAAAAACCACCTAATATTATTTGAGAAATTGACATTTATTGCACGAAAGCTGGAATACAGACAACTGAGACTCTCATACTTCATGCCATACCAACGAGTTGCCTCTGGCTGTGATTCCTATTGAATGAGAATGACTGTGAGCTGTTTATTACAGTTTGGACTTCAACTTAAGCTGAAAGAATTTCTTTATCAGTTAACAAAATAAACGTGTCAAAACTTGCACTGTGATGAAAGCATGCACTGGTATGACACTGAAGATGAGTTATCTCATTTGTAAATGTTAATCAGAACTTAGAAATGAGAGTTGTTTTTTTAAGGTATGAAAATGTTATATCACGTCAGAATGAGAATTATTTGTGAACCTTTTTGATTGAGTTACTGTCATTTGAAAAGTGGATTTTATTATTTTTTTTAAATGGTTTCTGTTAAAATACATTGAGATGACTGAAACAAGGAACTCGTATAATAAGATAAATATCACATAATCTGTTTGTATAATTTCTGGGATAAAAATATGGATTCGTAAAAATCTTTGGCCTTTATAGCAATACAAAAGATATTATACATTTTAGTTTCAGCCCTAAATTAACACCCAATAATCAGGCCATTAACTACTAACTAACTGATGAAAATATAACATCACGCTGATTTTACAAGGAGAATGTTTTTTACAGACTAAACTCCGCTTTCATTAAAGCATGAATTTCATTTTCTAAGATAAATATAATAACGACACACAGGGATAAAGAGATGTTGCTATAATCTGTAAATGCTGGTACCAGGACAAGGAAACACACGCACACTCAACAAGAAGGAGCCGTGATTTGATCATTTATCAAGTCAAAAATCATGGTAAAAAGGCCAAGCTACTTGGCCTTTTTTTTTGGATAATGTTTCACTGGAGTGTTTTCACAAGACCTGAGTTTGTGCATAAAGAATCGTGAGCCGATCAAAATCTTCGATAGTATCAGTATAATTAAACTCACCCTTGCCCTGTGTGAGATAAGCAGATTGAGCTATTTAAAAACGCCAACACGATGCAGATGATAAATGCATAAGTTTAAGTTATCTCCCTTTTACTTTATCCACACCTCAAAGGATCGAGGACTGATTTATTTCCTCCACTCTACCTGGTAATGCAAAGCCGTATTCCGCTGAATGAGGAAGCAAACAAACAAAAAAAAAAAAAAAAAAAGAAAGGGGAAAAACTTAGAACAAACAAAAGAAGTGAGGAAACATCTCAGCTCAAAATCACTATGCAGGGCAAAGCAAGCACGGTGAGAGCACATGGAGGACAGCAGTGTTGAGTTACAAAGCGTGGTTATTGTGCAGCCTATAGCATGAAGTAGTGCTTTGATGGCGTTATCCAACAGGTGACACAACAGATACAATACGGGTTAAGTTCTCTCTCTCTCTCTCGCTCGCTCTCTCCACTTCTACAGCGACTCGACAGTCTACCCACCAAAAGGGGTTACTAATGGAATGTGAGCAGACAGAGTGGTGCTTGTGGGGTCCCAGGACGTTATAGCGGCTAAGTGTTGTCCTGGTCATTCATTGGCGGCACAAAAAGAGAAGGAGAAGGACAAGGTAGAGAGTTGGAGAAAGAACACAGAGTACATCTCAGAATTCAAAGTACTTCCAAGGATCAAGTCAAGACTGTGTACAGAACTGTCATATTTCAAGCACAAGTGGTTCATTTCTAATTAAGAGGGTGTTGCTACAGCATAATTTGTCTTGGAAATGCTAATGAAGGTAATCTATGCATCTTTTCCATCCATTCCAATTAAAATTAGTTCATTTATATTTGGTAATTTAATTGGTTGTCATTTCTGTAATTGAGCCTCAATCCCAGCCATGCTAATTATCTTTATAACAAGCTGAGAAGTAGCTCATTAGCTTCCCATAAAACACAGGCTTTCACTAGCCATCGCCACTCAACTCCGCTTGTTTACTTTGCTGCTCATTAGACAAAATGTTACACTTTCAGCTTCAAATCGTGATGTTTCTTCGGAGCAAAATATCCTTCAGACCATCACGTCAGGAAAAAAAAATTACAAGAGCTTGCATCAGACTCGGAACATCTGGAAATAAAACATTCGAAGACGAAAGAGGTGCAGTGGCGGTGAAAGACGATACCTATGGGTAGTCTGTTCTTCTTGTTGGCAGGAGTGGTAGCTGGGGAGAGCTGTGGGGTGTTGGAGGGAGTCAGCTCAAGGCTGTTGCTCTTCACCGTGCGAGATTGGGGTACGTTGGCCAGCAGGGTCTCCAAGGCCATGTGCTCCTCCTCTCGGAGGTGGTCACCGGCCATCACATTACGAACAAAGTCCACCTGTGGAAGACGCAGACTTTGTTAGGAATGATTTCATATTTGGAAGACATCTTCGGCAAGTTTGCACTCGCCAAACGCGCTCCTTGTGAAAACAGATCTGATTCACAATGTGGAATTATAAGCGGGTCCACTTTCAAGATACATTTCACAGAAAGACTGTAACACTTTGATATTGTTTTCACATATATAAAAAAAAGTTTGGGGCATATGAGCTGCCTTGGGCCCGTCCACAAATATCTTTTTGTATGTTACAGCAGGTCAAACTCCGGTCATGAGGCCTTTCAATGCCTCTGTCTTTTTGTAAAATTTCTACTGCAACTCAACTATCTTCAATAACAAACTTTTTACCTGTTTGGCAGATTTTTGGCAAGTTAATTACAGGAGCGTTTGTCACACATCTATTAGACTGTCGTGGCCCACAACTCCAGGAATTAACAGTGAATTATGAGACATTAAAATAATGAGGACTATTTATATGGCATATTTTGGACAAGCCCGTACTTGTGTCACAGTAGCAATAGCTAATCTGTGTACAAAGTTTGACCCACTGGTAGAAACCGGTTGTACTACTTTCTACTAATTATTCGTCTTTTCATCTTCTGTGATACCGTGTCCAGCTCACGGTTGCTGATGCCAACTGACTATTGAGACAAGAGAGGAAGAATACACCCTGGACAGGTCATCAGTTCATCACAGGACAAACAATGACATTCATACAGACTAGGAATTTAGTCTTATATTTACCAAATATACATGGTTTTTAGACTGTGGGAGGAAGCTGGAGTAATCAGGTCGAAAATACACACTCGACAAAGAAAAGTCCATAAGCCTACTCTCACTATTAGACCAGACTGCTCACCACTACGGCCCTGGTCTGATTACAAGTAGGAGTATTTTGACTGTTAGAGCAAATTAAACAGATCTAATCACCATCTCTGCTTCCCTTTAGGTACTTAGAAGGTCAATAGCAAATTCACTGCCATGGCCACAGGATGGCAGTGGGCTACCAATGCACCAACTGTATATTGTTTTAAGCGAAACACATTCACGGGCCAACAAATATGAGTGGCTTTATTTGCTGTCCAGTCAGTGCGGGGGCCGAATGAAAATGACTGCATCAGTTTGAAACTAATGAACTGGCACTTTGCACTAGTAAAAGTCACTAAATGAGGGCGAGATGACAATGTTGGGATCAATAACGATGGCACATAAACTCAAGGGGAAAACTGCAGCGATTGCATGAAAACACAATGAATAGTACATGATGTTAGAACATCGATTATACAATGAGTTTGTTTGGCCCCGCCATGGAATGTCGTCTGTCCAGGATGTGCCCCGTGTTTTGATAATTATCAGCTTTTCTGCTCCCGATCCTTTTGACTAGAACTTGGATAAAATGGCGATAGAAGAAAATTTGATACAAGGTTAGCTGAATAATCCTCCTAAATATTTTGTGAACCTTTTTTTAAAAACTGTTGGATAAAACGGTACAATAGAGTTGTACATAAACTGTAAAAAAAAAAAAAAAAAAACACCTACCAGTGCTAGAAGTTGATTATGTGTAATATAGACTGCGGTCCTGCTGAGGCCTTCTAGAAGGTTCATTGATGACATGGGTGGCGTTTCAACTGCTCGCCCTCCAATCACCACATCCAGAAAGGCGGCAACACAATTCTGGAACACATGAAAACGTAACATGAAAACGTGAACGAACGCTGCGGCTGGAGCTGGAAAGAAACACAAACATTTCGGACATTTACCTTGTCAAACTTTGACAAGCTGCTTTTCCGTCTCGGGTCAGCATCATCGTCGGCCATGGCCAGCTGCTGCAAAAGCTGTCCCACCTGGATCAAAAAAAAAAAAAAAAAAGAAAAAAAGGGAGTTATACTTCTATACAGTGAATCAGCAGCTTTCAGTTGAGAGGAACTGTGCAGACACTCACCTGCATTAAATTAAAGCGGGCAACTTCATTGATGGGTGCGTCTGAGATGATGCCGTACTGCTCTGGGTTGACTATTGCCGGGCAAATGAAGCAGGTGAGCAGGAGATCGGTGCACATGGTGCGCACCTCGCCCACCTCCAGACGCTCCACACACGACAGAGTCTTGTACATCTGAGACACGATCCAGCGCAGGCTGTGAGGAAAGCAGTAGGTGTTCTGCTTCAAGTAACCAATAAACTTGTTGACCAGCGCGACCAGCTTGGCTTCGTTGGCCTCCACGGCTGCCTGCACCCTCTGCTTGTAGCCCTCGGAGCCTTTCTCTCCAAAGCGCTCCTGCTGGGCGGGGGTCAGGCGCTCCGTCACCTTGGCAGGGTCGGTCTCCAGGTGGTCCTCGTCTTCCACCAGGAGCTGCATAATTGGTTCGTGAAGGGTAGCGGTGAGGAAGAGCTTCGCCGAATAAAGGCCCTCGGAGAAGAGCTTGAAAAGGATGCTGAAGGCGCAGGTCCCCCGCCGCAGCAGGCGGCGAGGGTTGTCGCTCTCCTTCAGTTCAAACTCCACAAGATATCGCAACACCTAGAAGTGGGCAAGCAAAACATGCGCGACCCAGATAAGTACCTCTCAACTTACTTAACCACTTTCTGAGTGCACGGTAGACATGAGAAGGATCTCTGACCTGGAGCAGGTAGCTCTCGTCCTCCTGCATGATACAGTTGCCATACAGCGAGGTGAAAACTGTATGGATGACACCCTGCGTGTGCTCCTGGTTCAGCCTTTCACCCGCCACCAGGCAGGACGCCACCAGTCTGGGGTTCTCCCTCAACCTGGCCACAAACTCCCCATAGATTGTCTCCTGGAAACCCAGCGTCTTGTAGCCGTCGATGAACTGCGTGTCCTCCAGCATTTTGGCATGTTGGCAGCATTCGGCCGGGGAGGCATCCGCACTACGGAACAGAGATTACATTACAAGCATGCACCGCTTGCTTTTACACAAGCAGATGATGTGATTTTACATTTCATTTCACCAACTATGATGTTATGACATGCCACCTGATTTTAAGTAAATATCTAAATAGAATTCAAACAACTGAAAAAAAACAAGGAGTGAATAACGAGGCCAGGTCTTACCTTGTAAGAATAAGACGGTCGAGGTTGATCCGTTGCTGCTTGGCGATCCAAGCAGCCCTGTACAGCCGCTCAGCCGTCTTCAGCACATCACTGTTGAGCCTCTGGATCAGCTGCTTCTCTGATGCCACATACAGCCGCTCCTGCTTCAGGTGGTGGGCCAGAGTGCGGATGTCTGGCTTCACCATCTTCACCAGCTCGGACAGGCAGAGAGGTACAAGCTGCAGGAGGGGACAAGGAGCAGTGAAATGGGTCAAATGATGTGTCGACATGGAAGTGGAAACTACACAAAAGCTCCAACAACTGTTAATAATGTGTCAAAATAACAAAAACAACAAAAAAAAGTAGAAGTTGGCTGTGTTGAAGGGGAACTGTTGTGCCAGTCGACAGAAATGCCTATTACCAGCCTTTGAAAGCGATTGCTTAATGTCTTCTGGAGCGACGTTGAGTCTCGGAAAATATGCAAACATCAGGGGTCTCTCAGATGTAAGAATGAGAAAAACTAATAATTCTTGAAGACGTCCACTTGCTGAACCTGAACGGGTCACCTGTGCATCATAAGGCTCAGACAAAGAGACAGATAATCACCAACTTAAGAGTCAACAGTTAACCTAACAAGCTTATCTTTGAGTGACTGTCGGACACTTGCAGCAAAGAAACGCAGGCGGAGGGGGAACATGTGAATACTCAGCACATAAAGGCCGCTGTCAGCCAATATCTGCACTCCCACGAACTCAAGAAGCATTGGCATTCACAAAAGCTTAAATTATCTTGACAAATGCTTTGTTTTCTCATGAATCCTATTTGAGATTTCAGTTTTGCTGAGCTTAATTGAAGCAGAATCACTGATTGAAGACCAGCTTATAATTTATGGTTGAATAACGTGAAGGAAGTGATGATTTGCATTCAGTGTGGTTCACACACTGGACCAGCAACAGGAAACTCTCACTCGTTCTCAAGCTTGGGGAAACACGACACAACCGAAAATGCAAATCACTCTTTTCCAGAATTGCACAGCCAAAACATACAACCCAAGCCGAGTGCATGAAATTCGAATGATTTCTTGGTGAATCCTTTCAACAAAAGCCTCTTTGTGGCTGGTTGCTGACATAGAAAACACTGATTTAACTGTGGAGTTGGAGCTCTGGGATGAGAATGAGACGAGACTGAGGAGAAGTGCCTCGGAGTGGGGATGACTGTGAGGCAGACACTCGCTCGCAAGCTAACAGACAACCACAACATTGGAGTTGATATGCCTGACAAATCAAATTGGTTATGCAGATTGAGACACATAATGATAGGCCCCACAATGAATTCCCTGGCAAACCTAAATAAAACAGCGATTATGGATCTCTAATTACTCCTCTGAATTGTCATTTTGTTAAAAAACAGAAAACAAGCCAGATATGAATTCAAAAGCTTGTTGAGCATGATCATTTCTTAACTAGGTAGAAATAAAAGGTTATTTATGGGGCGCTGCTTCATATCATTTTAGAGGGATAATCCTGCAATCAATACAATAACAGGCAATCCAAATAGAATAAAACATTCAGGTATTTAGCAATAAAACTGTCAAATATATAATGCGTTATTTCATTATATATCAACGTACTGATGATTGCATCTAGCATTTAGCAATAGCTTGATTCTGCAAACAAATACTGAAAGTCCTTGATCATCTTTTATAATCCAAAGACAAAATCTAAATATCTAAATATAACGCATCGTCCTGCTGAAAGGAGATATCTAATAGCATGTATTTATAGCACCTGTAAATCCTTTACTGAGCACTACTAAGTAGTCTGTGATACAAGCTAATATATTACAACTAATTTGTAAACTCTCAGGAAAAATTATATACATTTATGAGCCAATGACATGTCGATCAACATAAAATCATCACAATAGATGCATTAAAATATATTAGTGTCCTGATTATATATGCTACAACGATTTTATAAAGGTAAAGCTAAAATGACAGGCTCCTTCTAGATATAAATATATCTCAAATAGTAAAGATATGAGATACACTCAAAATACATATGCAACCATTAATCCAAGTGTTTGCTCATATTACCGTATCAACATGTGAGCAGTAGTTTCTATTCACTATATAAAAAGCCAAGAAGAGTAGCAGAGAGCTCGACCATGAAGACGTAAAGTGTTAAAGAGTAAAACAATGAATGACCACTGAATAAGCCGCTGCAGTGATTTGCAGTCTCGCCTCATACTGAAAGAGTCCCGGGTCCGAGGCTTTTTTGTGCAGAGTTTGCAAGTTTTCCCAGTGTGAGTGGGATTCCTCTGGTTTCTTTTCACAGAGGAGAAACATGCACAAGAGGCCATTAGATGACTGTAGTATGAAGACCGTATGCGAGTTCGCCTGACTGTTTGTCTCTCTGGACAGGCATCCTGTGTCTGAGCTGAATAAAGCTGCAGAAAAGCACATTAAATGACAAGGCAATAGTTTTGCATTCACTTGTTTTAAAAGCGCCCTGCGACAGACTGGCGACCCGTCTAGGGTCTACCCTGCCCTCGCCCACAGTAGGCTGGGATCGGCTCCAGCAACCCGTGACCCTGAATTGGATAAGCGGGGGAGAAGATGGATGGATGGATGTTTCAAAAGCTTGGAAACAAATTATGAAAACCCTCATCAGTAGAAAAGAATTAAGCATGTCCTGTGATATTAAAAACTACTTGTAATGTACAGGTTACTTTTCTTATAACGCAGGGGAAAAGCAACAGTTTGACATCAGAATGTAAACATCAACAGGTTAAGAGCCTGACTTGTGCGTGCTCAAGTCTGCATAACTCGAATACTTGGACAGAAGTGAAAAAGCAACTCGGCTATTAAGTGGCTAACACAGAGGTTTACTGCGGTCTCTCGCAGCCTCGTGTGCCCCTCAGCTACCAACACGATCCACAGAGTAGGGCTACCTGGTGAGTCAGTCATGAAGAGCACTGAGGAACTCTAAAGCAGAAGAGAAACCAAACCACTGACGGGATAGTCTGCAACTCAAACGTCGGTGTGAGAAGTATACTGTCAACATCTGCTTAAAGCCATTACAAACAACAGGGAGGTCGGGTGGAAACAGGAGAGACATGTTATGAGAAAAGACAGGAACATTAAATATAAGTCAGAAGGATTCAGGGATTATTCGTAGAATGCTGAACATGATTTTGACGAACACACTGAACTATGCAACTCTGCTGAACACACAAGACGAATCCCGAAACAAAATTTTTTTTAATATAAATGCTAAGGATTTCACTTTCTATACAATGTAGCTGTGGTTTGGAGACATCCTCTTCACACTTCCTTTTCCCATGATTTCCTACGCTTCTCAGCAAGCAAGGGATGTTTGCTGAAGGCTTCTACAACAGGCTGATTCATCTGCTACACAGTGTGACGTGGCTTTCGGAAACTTAAGCATGACTTTATAATGTTGGTCTCATTAAAACTAAGGTGACAATCACATTGATGTACTTCGATCTACAAGAATTAAAAAAAAAAAAAAGCAGTTATTGTTTATGCTGTCTAACAACACCTTGGCTGTTAACTATGAAACGAATGAAACTACACAAGGTTTGTGAAACGGGGTGGGGACTAGGGATTAACCATCATGCTCTAGTTCTGTCCGCGTACCACTAATGACAATTACATTCTGGACAGGTTTTCAAAAACACTGTGATTGCACGAGTGAGGTCCAGACGAGTGCTCGCACGTCCCATTCAGGTTGTTCCTGCCGACATTCAGGACCACCACTCCCTTAAAGGAATGCTTCACAACATAAACTGGTCCTGATGTAGAGCTGGGGAATCCATTCATTTTGTAAATGTAGTAACCTTATCAGAAACAAAAATGACTGTTGAAAATGAATAGCTTTTAACTACATGAGCATTGTTCCTAAAAAAAATCCTAAACCTAATCTTGATTGTTTGAATTTAAATACAATATGCAGTTACAAACAAGGTGGCAAATAAATGACCTCACAATAAAATGATTTGATACAAACATGATTCAAATTTGAAATTCATGTTATCACTTTAAGGTTAAAATCAAGTTAAGATTGTTTTCTGTCAAGAGAGCAATTCCTCATTTTTGGATGGATTTCTGATCCAAACTGGAGGTTTTTCTCATCTGAGGAATGATTTTAAATCCAACCAGTCTTCCTGAAAGACTGATAAATTGGAACAGACTGTTGCCTATGAAACACAATATACTGAACAGAATGAAACAGCTTCTAAGAGATCATAGAAATCCTTTTCAATATGAATATACAAATATTTTCCCCAAAACAAAACCTTAAACTTAGACAACTGCTGTCACAATACAGCAAGGCAAATGTTTTGACATACACAGAAAAACACGAGCTCTTCAATTGATGTCCTGTTAAGTTCCTGTAGGACTGAATGAAGCACCAACTCGAGGTGAAGGATTACATTAAGTAAAAGAGTACTAATGTTGGAATCATATCAACAATACTGGCATTCATTGCTGTAGAAATGGAAAAAACCTTTAGAAACATACATCCTCTCAAGTAATGCATGAGCCCAGGAATGACTGTTAATCCCATTCCAAAGCAAAAAGAATTTGATTCGCTGGTCACACTTCAACATAAAACTCATCCCTCGCTTAAACCTTGACTGACCCCATTTCCAGGCAAAGTGCAGTCACCACTATATAGAAAGAAAGTCCCTTTGCTGTTCTTCAGTCACATTTTGTTCTCACTATGGTCAATAGTGATAACAGAATGTACTGGAATTTAATATACAACACATATTTTCACTTGAAGACGTGAGTTGATGTGGCATGGATAAAGGAATAACCAACAGCACACTGTACCTGTGTTAATGTTGGAAGAAAATATTTAATTTAGCACATAGAAAAGGGACAAAACATCATATTCAGACAAACATAATACACTTAAAGTGTACGAAATCAAAGGATGCTGCGATATTAGTAATGTAGAATTCTAACATGAATAGTGATAACTGAGGGTGTATTTCCCTGGCCTAAGCAGCATTATAGTGTCTGATTGTCTGAATTTACATGACTACAACTTCAGGCATGTAGGTGGAGGCACACTGGATACTAAAAGGTAACGAAAACATTCAACACCGCCAAAGTCTCCAGGCTGTTGTGTCCTTGGTTTGATGGAAGCACTGGAAGAACCAGACTGACCAAGCGAGTACAACAAATCAAAAGAGGTTATGGCGATTATTCATTTCGCGTACCGACCGCGAGCTTTATTTGCCTCTTTATTACCGGACGAGACGGAGCAGCTTATCAAATATACGGCATAACTAATATCTGGCCAGCTAAATGCTATGTCGTAAACTGGTAGAACTCAGACCGAACTGTAGGAGCGGTACTAATCAAGAAAAAGCTTGAGTTAGCACTGATTTAAGCGGTGAAGTAGCTGATGTAGCCGCCTGCTAACGTTAACCAAGTTAACCCGAGCTAACGCCTGCTAGACTAACACGATCAGCTAGGCTAGCTGGTTAGCCGCGTTAGCTTAGCCGAGGGCTGCAAGCTCCCTAAGTGTGCCGAATGTGCCTCGCAATGGGTGCTACAGTGAGTCCGCCGGCTTACCTAACGTGGGTTACCCTGCGCTGGTTGCTCACGGTGCTTCTAAGCGCGGCTGATCATGAGATTTGTGGCGTCAGGAAGAGGAGTTTTGTCGGCGGTCAGCGGGTCTCACGGCGGCTGCTGCAGGAGCGAACAGGGCTGTCATCCGCTGTCATCACGCGGAGACCTGCGCAACGCGCATGCGCACAAGCAGCGCCTCTCCGCTTAAAGGGAGCTTCCACACGAACTGCACAGAATGAAATACATACAAATATATTTCTATGACAAGTAAAATATATACATTTTGACTTATTTTTCTTCTTTTTTTGCGTTTTGGGCAGGATGGGCGCCACCTGCCGCATGGTTGCCTGGTTGCCTTTCCACTTGTAGTCTTCTGGTAGGAGTTAAGAGCGCCTCAGATCCTGAGGTGCAGATTGGTATTGCATGTATTCAAACAGCGCCGCCTTTACTTCACTCCTATGCATTTCAGGACAAAGTATTACTTAATGAAAAATTTGTAAAAATATTATTTCCAAGTCCTTTGAAGAGACATATTATTTCATGAATATACACATCTCAGTTCATCAAAATGTGCTGAACAGTCTCTTCTCTTTCACATTCACAAAGGCCGTTGGTTCTTTCCCCAATTAAAGCCAAACCAGGGCCAGACCCAAGTGTCCTAATCTTAATCTGGAGAGAAAGACCCGTTGAAATCTACCCTTTCCCCAACTGGAGTCCCCACCTTTAACACTTTGTTGAATCAAATAGTAATATCTCCCCTTAGTCTCTGTGTCCCACTCTCTCCGTTTTTCTCTTTCAGTTTTAAACACAGACTCATTATTTGGAAGATGATGTCCTTGACTAATGTCAGCCTCAGGAATATGCACAGCAAATGCAGCTGGTTGAAGGATCTACAGACCCATCTGAATAACTCTGTAAGTGTCCATCCCAGTGCTCACTGATTACTTCACTGACCCCTCAACAGACTTTTCCTTGTCCCTTTCCCTGAGAATGTCTCTAACAGTCCACTCTCGTTCAGCCTCTGGAAGCACCCATGGGGGAACAGAGGGCCATAATACCCTTGGAGCGCTCCACTCTCCTGCCCACCCTGAGCTGTCTCCCAACTCTCCTACAGCAGACATTTCACCGGGTTACACTCTTCCTGGCTTAGTATTCTTCCAGCATACTGAAAGCGCAACTTTTCTCGCCTCAACCACAAGGGCATCTCTCCACATTCCTCGAGAAGAGCCGGAATAGAGGTGTTCCTGACTGTTCCACAACAGACTCTCAAGGTTTTAGTGTTCACTACATCCACACACAACAATGGTGACATGGTCCATGGCTCAACGCCGCGGGTGGCAGGAGACTCACGGCGCTGTTGCCAACTTGGTGACTTTATCACTAAATCTGGCCACTATTCAGATCCTCATGGCGACTTGACGGGGTCTGCCCTCTCTGAGTGCCATTCTACTATAGCAATGGTACAATGTGGTTTTGCACACCAAGAAATTCAGTGAAAAAAGATCATCTTTTTCTTGCTAATTTCTTTTGACATGATTCTCTTTTAGAAATTGAAATTAAGAAATGATGTTAGGAAAGGGAATTTTCTGCTGATCACCTGATTTTTCAACTCTCAGGTGGATAGGCCTTCAATGTAGGATTTAAAAAAAAGAAAAATATAAATGCACACATGACTGCAATTTTTGTGAGAAAAAGAAACTCAAACACAAATAATTCAGCAAGCAGAAAGAGAAGCCAAGCAGACTAAAAATGCCATCAGCGCTCATGAAGATGAAAGGTCAAATATACTAAAACGCAATATTGCAGTTAGGGCGGCATAGCTCAGCAGGTTGTGCCTATGTTTCATAGTCTTACCATCTGAACGGAGAGGTTATGGGAGCTTGTTAAATTATTTTCCCATTTGCTATATTTGAAGGGTGAAATAACATTCCTCCAAATTTCAAAATTTCTAATTTTTCACCAGAATGTTATCACAAATATAATCAAGACAGATCAGACAATGATATAAAACTAAAAGTCAGACACACCCCTCTACTCTGATGTAGGAGGCGATTATACAACCCCGCTGTTGGCGGGGTAATAAAATCATCGTTGTATATTTGTTTGCCTGTTTGTCTGTCTGTGTGTCTGTTAGCAAGATTACATCAGAACTACCAAAGAGATTTTGTTGAAAATTTTCACCACTGATAATTATTAGGCTATAGAAGATCAAGATTCCTTGAAATTTTGGAGGCGATCCATCAACATTTTTTTCTGAGTCTAGATCAACCTTTGGCAGACTTTAGAATTATCTGATTGCTCTTGTTTGGAACTGCTTCGTTTCCACCTATGTGTAGATTGTGAAAATGTTAAGTTCTGACTGGAACAGTGATAAATTACAATCATGAAAAAAACGTTAATGCAAAACTGTGAGAGCAAACTATATATCAAGGCATATTAGACAGATAAAGATGGGCTTTTGATTTTTATTACGTGTTTTTGATATATGTAATGACAATACATTTTAATCCAACTCTAAATCTCAGTGTTATCTAATCTTTTTTTGTCACTATAGAATATTGCTTAAGCATCTCACTTGAAAAACCTCTAGATCCCACTTATTTTATTTACTTTAGAGTAAAGAAAAATCACATTCTTGCTCGTACATGTATTTATCTTAATCGGTAGTTCAGTATATTATAGCAATGTTTGCTAAAGTTAGGTTTCTTCTTACAGCAGAGGATACTTGTATTATTGTTTGGCTATAAATCTGCACTTTTGCTTTCATTCTGGATGGAGTGGCAATAAACAAATAAATAAATAAATACATACATAACTATATATAATAAATACATAAATACACATATATAGCATGAAGCAAGCTGTCACTGTGTATTATTGAGATATTCTACTGGACCAGAGATGGAACTTTCTTTCTTGGAACTTTATTACTACACTTTTACAAACATTTGATCACCTGGCATTTGTCAGAAGACATTAATAGGGCATTGAAAACACCTTCAGATTCATTTGTTCAAAACTTTACTTTTTATCAAGTTATAAATTCAGATTTTACTCCGACGGGATTCAGTGCCGTCCGATGACAGTTGGGCTTCTCGGCATGGGGATCGAACAGGCGATCTCTCGATCTACGATACAACGGCCCAACCGAGTGACAGGTTGACACAAGTTCACTGAAAGTATTAATACATTCTCCTCGGCTCTCCGCGAGGTCCCTACCATT
>OMNM01039421.1:0-15729 GCA_900302745.1 Parablennius parvicornis | reverse complement strand
CCCCCCCCCCCCACTTCGCTCCGCTCTGGTCCTGGGCACTACTGTACACAATTTAAAGAGCGTCTTGTTTACTAAGGCTCTATGTGACCAAAAAAGCTTTTTGTGTTCTGTAGGTTTAAATGACATCATTGAGAACATTTTACACAAATAGATCTGACTTTATTTTCCTTGCAACTGTTGTGCAGATTAACATAATCCATTGTTCTTCACACATTGTAAAACAAAATCAGTAAGGGCTAGAAAATCTATAAAACAGACAAGAAAAACATAAGGACTGCAGTTATTTGCATTTGAATACTCTTTTTAAAAAAGTAAAATATTTTATTGATCCCAGAGAGAAATTTTTGTAGAACATAAGAATTCTCCACACAGAAAGAACACGTGATAAATAGCATAGAGGTTAAATAGCAATATGAATGAAATAGTAATATTAAATGTTAATAAATGTAATAAATGTAAATGTTAATGTATACAGTTGGACTACTGTGGTTTTTTTCTGTACACTCATGGCTCTGTAATCATAACTCCCCTCTCTGTCAGTGAAAAGCTTCTCTAAGTTATCTGTAGTTGTTTGTTGTTTCTAGCTTTGTGCATTAATTTAGCTGTTTCGAATTCTACCAGATTTGGGAGTTTTAGTAGGCTGGAATTCAGAAATAAGGCATTAGTGTGGTCCTGGAAACCTTATGAACCAGTTTGACTGCTCTTTTCTGGAGTGTGCACAATGGTTGGAGTGTGAGGATTCATTTTTGTTGCCCCAAACTTTCACACAGTAATTCAAATATGGCAGTATCCGTGAACAATATACAATATGCTGTGCTTTGTTAATCCAGAAGTATTTTGTTTTGCTGAGGACTGAAATAATTTAGGATATTTTGGTTTAAACGTGTTTAATGTGAGGTTTCCAGCAGATCCCGTGGTCAATAATCAAATTAATTTAACTCTCTGTACTTTTACACCCTCTATCATAACTTTTAATTCACCATTCCCCTTCCATTTACAAACAACATAAACTTAGTTTTGTCCAAATCTAATGATAGCATCTTTACATCCAACCACATTCAGTTACCTAGATCAGTTAAGTAAGCAGGTGTCCAAGTGTAAGTAATATTTTCAAGCATTCTGCATCACAACCAAATGCTTCCTCATAGTGAATAGAATGTGTGCTTTCACTGAAACAAACCTGTCTGATGAAAATAATGATATATACTGTATATTATTCTACAATTAGATGTAAAAATGTGACTAAGTTATAAGGACCATGTTTTAACTTCTAATATGACCAGTTTACAGTTAGTTGTAAGTAATTGTCTCATTAAAATCTCCTGTATGACATGTTTAGGTGAAGAAACTTGCAATTACACAGTGACCCAATGAAATATAATCCAAACCAAGGGTTCCCCACCAACGGCAGGCACTCTAATCCATATTTATTTAATCCACCTTCTATTACTAATTTATTGAGCTCAGCGTCTGATCCCAGCTGATGATGGGTGAAGGCAGGATTTACTCTGGATAGGTCACCAGTCCATCAAAGGACAAACAGAGAGAGAGAAAGTCACACACACTGAGATTTACACCAGTGAACTCATTGTTTTTGGACTGTGGGTCAGACCTGGATTACCTCGAGAAAACTCAAACGTGCACCAAGATCCTCCAAACAAAGCTCCCGAAAGTTCAGCTTGTATTGTTGCCCCATGGAGAGGAGATAGGATCCTCTGTCACACTGTCCATGGTGCTTCCTTACATTAGCTGTGAATGCAGGTGAAGCTGCGGTTGGTCAGTACTACAGTCAGATGCTCCTGTCAGCTGAATTTGTGGGGACTGCATAAACAATCTTGTTGTTTACAGTATGTATGTCAACAGGTGTTACGGTGAACCTCAAAGTTAATTTAACTGTGAACAGGTTGTTGCTTCCAGGATTCCCGCCATATATTTCAATCATGCACCACTACGAAACCCAATAATATAATTAAACTCATACATTCTTGTTTACTCTACAGTTTGGCAAAAATAAAAACAAATGAAAAACAGCAGCTTGAAGTCAAACCTAATGTCAGGGGAGTTATTCAAACATTTCATATATTTGATATCTCTTCATCACTTATGTCAAATGACCACATTTTCCCTCCCTCCACCACTCGGCCTCGCGCTCTCTCACCCGACCATGTTATCACCCAACCTGCTTTCTTCCGCCTTTCTATCCCATACAGATGACTGTGACCAGTCCCACGAGGACAATGTGTCCCACAGAGCCTTAATCCCTTTGCCAGTTTCCTGTCCCCTCCTGCCACCCCACCCCAACCCCCTTCTAACATCTCCACCAAGTCCTTAAATTGCCTCACCGAGTTGTGCTTTTGAATTTAAATTACTGCGTTTAATCGAATGTGCATTTAAAGCTGGTTCTTGTACTCAGAGGTACGGTAGGTTGCACTTCCAGTAAGAACTGTTAAATTCCTGCCCCTTGTTAATTTGCCTTACAGTGAGGATAATTAAGCGTGTTAATTAGACCTGGGCCTAAATGTCCCTGTTATGCTCATGAGGGGAGATTTAAACTCTTGTCGGGATTGTAACAGACGGTACACACTGTATCTTATGTTGTGTTTTGATAAGTTTGTTTTAGTGCTTTGGCACATGAACGTTTGTGGAAAAAGCATTGATTGGTCTGGTATCTTGATCAAACCGTATTCCTGCCCGGCGTTGAATGGAGACGTCAGCCCTCCGGCCCACAGTGCGCTCCTGTCACTCTGAACATGTTGACTGCAAAGAGCACTTAAAGTCCAGGCTTTTGTTGATATCTAATCATGTGTGTGTTCGTGCCTCTCTGCTGTGGCATCACCCTGTTCCAAACACACAAGCACACCCTCAACCAGCTCCCTCCGTTTCCCTCCAGTTGGGAACGGTTCAAGTGGCGGTGCACATGAATGGCTTGACGGGCTGCCATGGTAACTGCACGGCCGGCACAGTTGGGCTGACAGACATTTCCGACCCAGCCAGGCGTCGCCACATTGGTGTTGCCATGACAACTCTGTAAACAGCACACCTTCCTCTCCAAAAGATGGAGGAAAACCTTTGGCGTCTTTAACCTTAGCTGCTCAGATCTCTTCCTGTCAATCATAAGTGGATCGACATTGATGTGCTGTTTGCCCCATTCCGCGGCTTGTGAGCGTGCGGTCACTTTGACCATCTGCGAGTCCTCTGAGTGCAACAACAATGAGAACAGTGGTCCCCTAAGTAGGTCAGTTGTTGGTGTGAGGTTGGGCGGGCTTATCTGGGCACACAGTGGTCCAGCTCAGTGGACCAGCTCCCTTTGTTCCACAGCACGGCTCCGCTGAGCTCTCCCACACAGGCAGCCAGCACCGCCGCAGCCCCGGGGTCAAGACTTTCCAGCAGCAGTGGCCTGGACTTGGGTTTGGTGCGTTTCAGAAACACCGAGGTTTTTACTGACTGTGCTCCTCACTATTGGTGAATAGTTGTAGATGGATTGCCTAACTTTACTGTTGCTGTGATGGCTGTAATCGTGTTGTTAAGGGTTAATAAGGTGTCACCTGAAACATGCTGTGAAACTACTATACACTTAGAATAATAATGTCAAGTTTATATGGCTTCGGGGCAGCCACAATCAAACAAGTAATGTGATTCTAAAACATAAACAATATATTTTTAAACATACATGTAAAATTAAGAGGAACAGAAAATTAAATAAAAAGATGACATTTATTTATTTTGGGGGGGGTTTTTAAACAATGATCACAAAAAAGAAGTCCCAGACTCTGTGAGCTTAAAGTCCTCAGGTAAGGGCGTTTTACTGTATAGACAGGTTTAGTTTCCCACAACTTCAAAACAGCCAAATGAGCTCAGACTGTAAAGTCTGAGCTCTCAAAATCTTAGGATTTTTCCAGGTTTTACATGAAGACATCTTCACCAATTAGATGATAAAGAATATAAATGTTACATTAAGTGTATAATCTACAGTAACATTGATAAGGCAGTAAAGGGCATTCAGTCTTGTGGATCAAAACCTTTCAGGGTATAGCTGACATTTCTTCTTAGTACTTCTGGAGATGTTTGAATTAGGTTTAATTTAGCAAAGCTGTGAGCAGAATCTCACGTTTTCTGGCTATCTTTATTTTAGCATTTTTGAAATATTATTCGTC
Organism: Parablennius parvicornis; assembly: GCA_900302745.1. NCBI lineage: Eukaryota > Metazoa > Chordata > Actinopteri > Blenniiformes > Blenniidae > Parablennius > Parablennius parvicornis. The sequence continues at coordinate 11,575 of OMNM01039421.1, read as the reverse complement.
ACAAGACAACATTTGAAAAACCTTTTCCTTCAAATGTCATTTTTTCTGTTATTATTAACAATACAAATGATCATTTTACACCTGTAACAATGCAGCTGCCTTTCTTTTTGGAGCGATACCTTGATGACGATGTGCTTACACAGTAGTATATAAACATTTTTAAGACACAAGACAAATTATCTCCCTGAAAAATGTGAATTCATATCGACTTTATCTATGCAAATAAACAGGATTAGTGGCAAATGTTGCTTCCCAATTACTTTGATCAGTTTTTTTTTCTCCCTCAAAAAATAGTGTAATTAACTAGTGTTAAGAGCTGGAGTCTCTAATTTTGTTTTGTTTTGTTTCACAACTAAAGGACTTTTCTTTTATTGTGGGAAATTAATAAAAAACTGGAAATGCATATTTTAGCAACTTGCAGTGAGAGCATTTTAGTTTTATATAACTCAGAAGGTGTCAAAAATAACTTTCTAGATATTAAAATGGGATGTTATTATAGTGTAATATCACCATAATAACAGGACGTAACATATTGAAACTGTTCCGTGTGAAGGTTCGGTCAAAGTTCATTTACTGTACATTTAGTAGCATAAATGGAGACTGCTGAAATCATTTTTGATTTTAAACAAATATGTGTAAAGCCTGATGACCAAAAATGATCCTGATCCTGCAGTAAAATGTAATTTGATTACTTCACAGTTCAGATGTCACAGAGCAATGGCGCACTACGGGCAGCAATCTATGTTTTCAGGAGAGCAGTGTTGGACAATAAAAAGCACATTTGCCTCAAGGGTAAATAAGATCACAAAATATTCTCGTCAATATGTGTTTTTGTCATGACATATTCATTGTCGTCATGAGTTTCCAGCACAATGCAACGATCTTTCGAAATGCGAAAGGCCTTTTGCACATTTGAATATACTTAGAGAGAGCTCCCTGTGTGATGTCAGCTTTTGTGAATTGTGGACTGCAGGTTGATTTGTAGTCTTCAAAGTGAAATTGTGTGCTTTATTTTTCTCCTGAAACCACCAAATGTGTTTAGCACAAAGTCTGGGCTCGCTTATTATGTGATTTCGAGGGAGCTTCGGATGTAAAGTGACCTGAATGCCGGTGATGTCAGCCCCTCCATTCATGAAACACATGAATAATTGAGGAAGCAGCAGGCTCAGTGCACCAGCACCAAGTAGAGGTGGAATGCAAAGTGAAAGCCATCTCTTTTCTCATTTGCTCGTTTGCTCTCTCTCTCTCTCTCTCTCTCTCTCTCTGGGCTTGCACGTTCTCCCTCAATCGCTTTGCATCTATTGTCAGTCTGCAGCCGTGAAATTCTGTGAACCGGGAGCAGAAATCGTGAGAGAAAAGCATTGCGTGGATACGAAGCAGCAAGCAGGCAGATGATCCAACGGCTAGGGGAGAGGAGGAAGAAAAGGAGGGAATGGAAGAGCGCAGGTTGCTGACAGAGAAATGGAGCTTATCAGCCGCAATTAGACAAAAGAGAAGACAGTGAATGATAGATAGAGGGAGTGTGTGAATATCCACCTTCAGTGGTTTCTCTTCATCTGCTGGGAAAATACGTTTATTTTATCCCCCCTCTGCCGTGTCCGTTTCCTCCTCCTTTTCCCTCTCATCATCCTGGCATGCTCCGGAACTCTTCCACCCTCCTCCCCTCATTTCTCCCTCATCCCTCGCTCTCTTCTCCTCAACCCCCCCTCTCCATCTATCCACCTCCTCTCCTTCCTCCTGTGCCTCATCCAACGCTCCCGCTGCGTGAATGAAGGCATTTGAAAGGGGCTGAACGCTGCCGAGCGGCTCTCTCCATGGCTACGAGCAGGTTAGTGCCGGGAACAGCCGCCTGCTTTACCTGCCTGCTTCCAGCCACAGCGAGCGGGAAGCCGGCGTAATGACCAGTTTCCCTGCTTGGCAAGATCAACATGTACCTATTTAGGAAAGTCCGAGCAAGGGGGCATCTCAGACCACCAATGCTTCTTCTTTGGCAGGTGGTGTTAAGAGCGATGTAAGCTGGTTATTAGGAGATCAGAGCTGGCCAGGGAAGATCAGTAGCCTAAGCCTGCTAAAGAAAATCTCCCTGCCTGCTTCCATCTTCTCTCTCTCTCTCTCTCTCTCTCTCTCCCTCTCTTGTTTATCTGCCCAGCTACCTTTCTTCTTTGACACCGAGGGAGAGAAAAGAAAAGTGTTGTGCGCGGTCCGTGGGATGATCCGCTGGGTGAACAGCTCGTTACTGGGGGCTGTCTACGAGGACATGGTGGTGTTTGAGTGTGTGACGGTGGCCAACGAGGGCTGCCGCTGCCTGGAGGGCTGCTACGGCGAAGTGTTGAGGGACTGTGCCTTTCAGGAAGGGTATGGCGGACTCCTCCATGTGTGCGTATGTGTCTGTGCCAATGTGCATGTGTAGGGAGTGTGGATGGGTGGGGTATGATGGGTTCAGTTATGTAACCGGTTCAAGAGTCCATTTGAGTGCGGAGCTTGTTTAATTGGGGTGATCATTTTGCGAACTGCGTGTGTGATGTTGCTAATTTTATCTGCTTAATGAAAGAGAGCACGTGGAAAGGTATTTCTGCAGTGCGTGGGTGTCTGTGTCCCCGTGTTTACATCTGCTTATGTGCACTGTGGGCGTCGTCGTGCCGGTGAGCATGCGCAGTGCTCGCTGGTGAGCGTGGAACTCCTCATGGCCTTTTCAAAGCAAGCGGGGCTGAAGGGCCACTGCCAGATGGGTATTTTCCAGGGTCAGCAAAACTGTGAAAACAAGTGGGGCCCTCGGAAAGGCCCGGAACTCTTTTCCATTGTGAAGCGAAACCTTTGGACAGCTTGAGCCAGTTGGATTTAGAGCTTTAGAGCTTATTTAAAGAAAAGACTGCAACAAAGTGGTGCAAACAGCAGGCTTGTTTCTCTTTCATTTTTCTATGTCACTGTGTATGTAAGAACTTGACCTACTTTGAATGGCGCTGACTTGTTGGGATCCTCTGTGATGAGCACCTTGAAGTCAGTGCTCAGTCTGTGCAGGGCTCTGTAATGCAGATGAGTTCAGTATTTGTGCCTCTGGGAGCTATCACCCGTGTGCAGTATACTAATGAACATGTGCTTGTGCTGTACAAAAAGTTTAGATATGGATGTTTCATCAATAAAGTCAAGGTGTGGGTTAACTTTCCTAAGTCCTTTTACATTGTCACAAAATCATGTTTGATTTCTTAACCATGAGCCCAAGAACAGCACATAACATGCTACATTAGGTTTTTTATCTGAATTTTGAAAAATTCCTTTTGAAGCCTAATCTACCACACGTTTACTGCTAATCACTCAGCTCTCTAGTAAGTCCATCGATTTACTTCTAAGTATGTTGACAATTAGCAAGGTAATAATTCTTGCCTCGTGGCGCTGACATGTCGGCTCATCATGACTCGTCCAGATGGGTCATGAAGCATCGTCTGCCACACCGGCTCCCTGCTGCATTTCCCGCTCAGACGGCATCTCTTCAGAGCTGGTCGACTATATTTAGTCACACATATTGAATATTTAAACCACTCTCTGTGTTCACTGTTGCCATAGCGATATTTAGTCTGAGCTGAGCTTTATTTGAACGTTACAGTCATGTGGGCGGTGCTCCGCGGGATGTGACTTTTTAATTGTTGAAATGTTTTGTCTGTTCTTCTCTCTCTGCACATAGTTTTTCTCGGTAGGTAAATAGCAGTAGTTTAATAAATGGAACTGAAACATTCCTCTGAGCTGTTTGAATACTGTGCTTGGATTAAATACATTTGTTTTCAGTTTTACTTGAACTTCCTTGCTGGTGACACAACGGGTCAAACCTTAACTTAGTGTGTGTTTGTTCATATCCCGACTGCAGGAGGAAAGACATCTGGTCTTAAAACCTGTGAGGTCTAGGGTGCAAGTTGCAAAGACTAGCTGTGGCGAGCCCTGCAAAAATGGAACAACCGAATTGACATTTCTACCCTACACTTATCAACAAATAGAACATAATGTGCTGGTAGATTTCTTTAAATCTAATATATTGTAGCATATCTCAACAATGTTAGCAGAGTTAGCTTATCGTTTTATAAATGTTGGACACCTAGTTCCTATGTCAGGGGTCTTCACTTCTTTGTTGTGGCTCCTGGAGCCATCACAGGATTACATCTGAAGCAATACTTTTTATTGCACAAGAGATTATCTTTCAAAGTTTTTTTTACATTCAGATGTGAGGATAACAACAACAACAACAAAAAAAGTCATTTTGTGTGGTTAAAAATTCTTTCATTTGCTGCCGTTCTGGAATATGTGGGAAAAAAAATTCCACTAACTAAAAAAAAGTTGTGTTGGAAGTTAGAGCAGCTGAAAACAATCAAAAATCATCAGATGTAGTTCTTTCATTTTCATAAATGCACAATAAATAGCAGTTGTGGTATATTTAGCAAAACTACAGAAATATAGAAATGTTTATGGACATTTGTTTTTTTGGACGAGAATACAGAGTAGTGGGTCGCACTCTTGCCTCAGAGAAACAATATCCCCAGTTCAAGTCCCATTTGGGATTGTGAACTCTTCTCTGTGGATTTTGCATGCTTTCCCTGTATATCTGTGGGATATCTTGCTTTACTTCGACTTCCTCCGTCAGCCACAAAACATGAATTTGAGGTGACAAAAATCATCAGCAAATATGAACGTGTGTATCTGATGTATCATGCCTCACAAATAGTTGGGATCAGCTCCAGAGATCCATGACACCCAGTTGTGTCTGCTTCCAATATAGAAGATTGATGGTCAAAAGAAGGGTAAAAATGTCTGTTTTGGTCAAAAAAGTTGGAGTGCTTTGTTTCCTTTTTGTAATAATTTGTCACATTAGATATTTTTGTATATATAAACCAGTAGCATGAAAATGAACAAAACTATTTCTGATATGATATCAGCATACCTTAAGTTGGTAAAATGAATCAGCGTTACTTTTGTCTACAAAGTCCTCATTAGCTTTAGTAATCTGTCACCTGAGCGCTAAAATAACAATATGTAGTAATGAGATAACTCACATATTGCAGTGTCACAGGTTTGCAGTAATGTTTTTGTGCTGATAGCATTGTTGTTCCACTGCTGTCTGAGCTCCATGTTCATCATTCAGTGGATTTCCCGAGCGCCGCTGTCCAGAGATAATGGTCTGACAGGTACTTTCGTTTTGTGTCTCCGTGTTGTGTTTCATGAAGCGGTTACTAACAAAGCACCTGTGACGGATGCTTTTGTCTGCTCCTCTCCGGGCCAGCGTCAGCTGCATGTTCACTCCCTCCACACTTAACACGCTGGTTCAGAGAGTAAACTGCGGAGTGTGAATGACTGATCGGGTTTAGTCTTTCATATGTTAATGATAGAGCCATGCCTTCACTGTTTACTGTAATATATCTGAAAAGAAGAGGCGATCTGTGAATCTCTCTTCTGGAAAAAAAAAAAAACAATTGTGGTTCTCGTAAACAGATACAAGTACATCTCATTTCCCCTCTTTGTTAGTTCCTACCTATAGTTTATAGTCATAGACAATGTTCTCGAGCATTATCGAAGCCTTTACTATTTGGGTATCTGTAGGTGTCCACTTCTTTTGTGATATGACCAAAGTGACTTGTCAGACTCAAACATTATAGAATTATGTACAAAGACATTTGCCTCTAAACAAATAATAATTTATCCTGTTGTGTAAATAGTTTAAATGTATTTCCATCCCAGGTGTTGTTAAGGAGATTTTAAGATATTCTAGGATTCCTATCAATTATATAACTTGAGCAAATTACCAGTAACTGATGCATAGCTGGATAATGTATCACAAAAGTATGACAAAAAACACATCACAAAAGACTGACTTTGCTATGAGATATAGTTTCCACACACTGTGCATTCTGACCCTGCAAATTGAAAGGGACAGAATGAAAAGATAATAATAATATAAAAGAAAAGTGCAGTAAACTGCGATGCATTCTCAAATCATGTACAATTTGCTACAAAACTAAGTATTTCAAACTTGGTGTTTAAAACGCAGAAGTCAGAAACACTGATTTCAAGAGAATATTTTGCTTCTGAAATGGTGCCGGTGGGAACTGCAAGCATACTCGATGGAAAACACAGCCAGTCACAGCTGTTGTAAATTATGGGCAAAAGATGGAGCACTGCGTTTTTTTAGACGATCGAATCTGCAAGCGCATCACCGCAAATTATATCGTTATCACAAGTTCTCTTGTTTTGCACGTACAGCTAAAAGTGTGAACGCCAAAAGTTTCTCCGTCAGCAGAAAGCCTCTTGCATATCAGTCCTTGATGATACCTGAGCAGTCCGCCATAGTTTCAAATAATCTGTTTAGTTGTGTGTGTGAGGATCAGTTTGTAGTTTCCATGAACATGAATAGTAACACACTCTGCTTCTTCAGCCTCTTACATATCAAATTCCCTAACAGCAACTGTTCACACCTGGTCTCTGAATTTGGTCAGCATTGCAGAAAAATTGATGCAGTCACAAAGTTTGCTTTAAAAAAAAAAATAAATCATGTTCATCATGCATTTTACAGAATTTGAGCATGTTTGCCACACTGTAACTCAAACTTGCTTTGCAACCAGGAGAGAGGAAACACTGTTTTAGTTCAGTGTTTCTTGCTGTCTCTAACAAGACTCCACATTATTCTCTGAGAAAAGTCCATACCATACTATATATTGTGTCGACATGTCAATATACTGTTGATATCAACATATCGCAAAAGACAGTTTGAACTGTGATGAATTATGTTTCGCTGTAGTACGCATTTCTCATCCTCAAATTTAAAATGAAATAATTTTACCTATGTGAGAAAAGTGTGATGAAGGGAGTTATTTGCTGAATATTGCATGATCCCTGCCAATATTTTCAATATCCAGATTAAAATTACCCAATTCCTCTTTATTTGAGTTTATTATGAGGACAGTCACAATGAGCTTCAGATTGTCATCACAAAACTATAACAGACACTAAATCACTCAAGTTTATGACAAATTTAAATCACGTGTCTCTGGTCGGTGGTAAATATACAGGGATGCAGGGGAAACATACAAATGTTCTTATATTGTGCCAAGCTTAACGGCAGATCGTTGCTGTGATAACAATGTGAGTCCTGTGTGCTTGATGAAATTGTTCTTCTTTTTTTTTCTCTGTTCGTTTTTCCTGGTAACCAGCAGTTCTGAGTCGTTTGTGTCAAAGTTTGGCTGTTGTGTAACATCCGTGCTCTGTGAACAGGTGGGCGCTGGGGGGGTGGTGGGGCTTTTGGGGGCTTCCCGCAGTGTTCGCTGTAGCAGCGATCCCTGAAATATCACTTACAGAAAGTTTAAAGTTAATGTAACATGCGTATGACACATGGATATGTGGGTTCAGACTTTCATAAACAAAACTAGGAGATGAGATAGAGCAGGACCCGTGATTGATTATCACCCTCGTTTAAGTGAAACACAGGCCTGGTTCAGTCATCTTGTGTATGTATTGCTTTAAACAGATTACTTTATACGCTGAATATCTACTCACTGTGCTTCCTACTGTTGCAGTGTCGTTAGGCCTGGAAGGAAGTCTGTTATTCTAACATTGTACGTGTGTCTTCATTTACAGAATAATTGTGTCTGTTTTGTGAGTGTGCAGGTGAACCCTAATGAATGGCAAACCCCACAGATATTGAGATGGGTGGTTTGAAGAGGATGATGTGTGCCTCAAACTGACAGATATTGAGATGGGTGGTTTGAAGAGGATGATGTGTGCTAAAAACTTTGGAAGTTAAACAGTGGTTTGTTTTGCGAAGAGAAACCATCCACAAATTGAATCTTGTCATTGGAGATCAGTCCGCAGATCACTTTGTAATCATATAAAATGATGTCAGCAGTGCCATAACAGATGTGCATTTTTCATCCCTCTGCATTAAACAGATGTGTCCCCTTCTTTTTATAAAACCCACCAGCTTATTGGTCCAGTCGACAGTGACAGTCAGCCGGGCGCCGTCAATGCTTTCCGCTTCGATCCAGGCCTCCGAGCAGGATTGGACTCCTGAGTGTAACAGTAGATCAGTAATTCATGGCTACTAATGGCGGCTATCGGCTGACAGTGACGTAATGGCTTGCATAACGCCATGTCAAGTAACCGGGCCTGGCAGGCGCGTTGTCACACAGATCGCTTACAGAGCCTTTTGTTAGCTTCTGTCAGTGCGAGAAGAAGGCTTCTTGCTGAGCTAGTGCTGTGTGCATGTGTGTTGAGAAACCAGTGTGTAGTTCAGGATCACCTGGTAGGAATCTAGTGCACGATGGATGGATCGACATGGCAAGTTGACAAGCACAAGTCAGCATGTTGCACAATTTGCTATCACATAATAAAATAACAATTATTAAATTTTATTGGCAGATTGATGCTTTCCCCTTGACATTATTTTCCACTGTGTTTTCAGCCACTTTACCAGATTCAAAAAGGGCTTTAGATTCCCGGTGGGGAAGAAATTCAGTACATGTCCCAAATGATCAGACAATGAGGTAAAAATACACACAGCCACTTGTCTGCCACTTTTAAAGTGCTGCATTAGTGAGACAATCCTCAGGTCTTGTGTGTGACAGCATTTATTTTCCTCTCTGCTGCTGTTGTTGTTGTTGATGTTGAGTTCCCATATTAGCTTAGCTGTCATTAGCCAGTTTAACACATGGTGCTTGAAGCCTGTTAAGCCTCAAGTGATGTAAGCCCAAGGAAAGAAACATTGTTTGTGTTGTGCTGCTGCCTACACATATGTATATTTTGATTGCATTGTGGGAACGAATATGAATTTTTTTTCTCATCCTTATGTTGTTTCTCTGTTCTCTTCCTCAGCACTGCCAGTAACTCAAACAAGAGCACGCCTGCCTGCTCACCAGTCCTGCGTAAACGCTCGCGCTCTCCCACACCACAGAGCCAGGAGGGTGAGAACATGGTGGAGAAGGGTTCGGACCACTCTTCTGATAAGTCCCCCTCCACACCCGAGCAGGTCGTCCAGAGAACGTACTCCCTGCAGTCGGCGCGAAGCGGGGGGAAGAACTCAAAGGTGAGTGACCAGCGAGCTGTTCAACACAGATTTTCAACCAGCGCAAGTTCAGCCAACTTATAGTGCTGACTCTCTGCATTATGTGCTCAAAAAACACTTGAGATTTGTCACAAATATGCTACAGTGAGCACTTTGCTTTGGTTTCCCAAACAGATTGTATATTTTAAAACACTCAAATGCCACCAAAAACAATCAAGAAAGTAATTAAGACACCAAGTCAATGATCTGTGATTTTTTTGGGATGCAGTGGTCTTGACTTACATTAGCTACCTTATGACTCAGCCCCATTCTGTCCATTCTGCAATACTCCTTTTCACCACTAGATGGTTTAGCGAGTCACTGGAGCTTCCAGTTTGTCCCCTGTCCAATAAGAGAGGAAGAAACTTGATGAACAATTTATTTAATTATGACTGAAGCTCATCATGATTGAGCTATTTACCAAAACTAAAACAGCTATTTACCAAAACTCTGAGACACTCAAAGGTCAAACTGGACTTCAGTGACTCCTCATTGCCATTCAAAGACTCTAAAGTGACATTACTTACATTTAACATGTGCTTTGAAGTGTAGGTAAGCGTGATTTTCCAGCAATGACTCAAGTTATTAACTCCTACATGTTAATGTGATATAAGAATATCTCATTGATGTGGACAATACAAATTACGAGTGTTTTTTATATTATATCATACATTTTAGTGGGGATTTTTCCAGTGTAACCACACTGCACAGCGTCTTCTATGGTGTGAATGAACTGACCGACTCCTCAGACTTAGCTCTTCATTAGCTGCGGGTACATACAGTCACTGCGTCAGACAAGGCCCTGCATTATTACTTTTCCTCTCTAGAGTGTAGTGGCGTGTGTGTTATGATTGGTTATTGACTTGGTGTGTGACTAATGAGCTGTAACTATTGCTCCCCCTCCCCCATCCCCTCCCCTCCTTTCTGGAGAGAGTGCACTCTCTTCTCCATGCTAGCTTTTTTTTTTACATATCATTTTCTCCACAGTCTCTGAACCCATATTTGGCAAACAGTCAATTGACAGAAACTACTGTTTTTGCATCAGAGAGTCGGATCTCACTGCTGGAATAATGACTTGCATATTAAAAATGTTTACTCGAAGGTAATTAGGCTAATTTTACTTGAAATCAAAAAACTAAAAATTATTTTAAGGTGACAGCATCCATCTATCTCCTTTACTGGCTTTATCCAACACATGATGAGAGAGGGACACTAGTCCAACACAGACAACCACACACTCACAACCACAGGTTGATTTGGGAGTTTAGCAATGTCTTTGAAAAGAGAAACATTGAAATAATTATTGATTTTGCACTTGGGATTCAGACTAAGGTATGTTTTCTGTACTCATATGAAAAGTTTGGACTGTTTAGTCTGTTATTACTCAATTGGGGCAACTCCATTTGTGGTTCATGTAATACCTTAACTCTGACCAGGGCAGGCGTAAGTTTATTGAGATTTGTCTAACTGGAGTGTGAACTGCAGCCATGTTTAAAATAGTATGTCAACAAGTAAAAAAAAAAAAACACATTCCAAATGAAGATAATACATCCACACAGATATATAGAAAATACAGTTTAAACAATCAAACTTAAAAGCACTTGAACACACATTTAAGAGTTGACTGCATGCAGGATTAACTTTCAGAAGCCAGAAAAACAAAAACTGAGCCTTTAAATGAAGACACACAAAAGTCCTGGCTTCATTAGGTCTGTATCAGTTTAAAAATGTAATGTGGACCTATCCTGCAGGTGGCGCCAGAGAGCTTTTAGGGTGGCGCAGCTGCTGGAATAATCTGAGGGTCAAGATAGCTTTTTGAAGTATGATATAAATAAAAAAGAAAACTCAATATATGTGTGATAGAGGTTAATGAAATTCATTAAACAAGCTTTAGTGCAAATCCATTAGTGTAACAGCCAATGACTGTAAAAAGGCTTTTGAATCCTTTTCATCACATTGAAATGTAACAAAACCTTTCTTTAAACTTTCCATTTTCTTTGGCTTTCACAACGGCACTCACCAGCAGACATCAGGTTATCTTGCAGGAGAAGCATTTGAAAACATCAGAGATACCACCACACCATCACCCCCTCGTTATTTACCTCCTCATTCTGTCCTCATCTACTTCCTCTGTTTGAAACCACTTTGTTTTTTGTTTGTGGAATCATCTCTTTTGTTTCTCCACAAAACAGCGAGCACGCCTTCTCTCTCTGCTGCTGCTGCTGCTGCTGCCGCTGCTGCTACATGCCATATGATAACGTGTTGCCATCTGATAATGACTGTTCAGCTCTTCTGTTTGTACTTTCAGCTGTTTCTTCCTTGCAGTTGATTTTGTTTGTTTGTTTCTTTTACCTTTTTTTTGTCGTTTTGTTTTTCTATCTGATTTTTCTTTGTTCTTCTCCTGATTGCATGCTAGTCTCACAAGCGACTTTCCAAAGTAAGCATTACTATTTTTTTTTCTGTTCCTCCCAATATTTCTGTGCCCACCTATTTCCCCTTCTG
>OMNM01039419.1:0-14748 GCA_900302745.1 Parablennius parvicornis | reverse complement strand
ATGTTTAAAAAAAAAAAAAAAAAAAAAAAGGCCCTGGGTGGTATCCCTAATCCCCAAGACACTCAGCAAAATGAATATCAATTCACATAAAAATGTTTGCCTAATATCATTTTTTTTTTTTTTTTTTTGCTGAGTGGTGGTGAAATCTTAAAAAGGAAATCTATTCTATCATGACCTCATTTCTTCATTATGTCTTGAAAGCTTTCTGTTGCATGTTCCAAGTCACAACAGCAAACAGGTTTTTTTTCCTTGTATAAATGTTGAACATCACATTTTGGATTTGATATGGGCACATACACAGGAAGCGAGCAAGAGTTCCAAACAATGGCAAAGTGGAATGGTTTTTCTGTCCCCGAGTGCTCACGTCATCTCCTCTGCATGCAGTCAGATAACTCCAGAGACAAAAGCGTTTCCTGTCAGTGAGATAATCATCTGACGCCACATTCACTTCCTCCACCCAACAGCCACAGCGACTGCAGGACCAGTCCGGGACGAGCTTTAACTTTCACTCTCGGAATGATGTAATTAGCTAGGTGCAAGCTGACTCTCAAGCCGAGTCAGTAAAGATCATGACTGGTGCAGTGAACGGACAGGTCAGAGGTCAAAGGTCATCACACTCCAATAGAGAGGTCAAACTAATGATGACGTGTCTTTTTAGCCGTCTGCTGCAGTGGGGACCATTGAATCCAGGCGACAAATCCTGACACAGCACTCATTTTGTAAAACTGTGGCAAAGTTTCAGGTTTAGAGAGATTTTACAGATACGGCTGTACCAGTATCTGTAAAATCAGACTACAGGAATAACAAAACAATAGGAAAAGTAATTAATTGTTCCTGCTATCAAAAGCACAGCAATGTTTGGTGAAAACAAATGCTTGCTCTTTTTTTTTTTTACTTAATGTAATTATCCAAGTCTTTGTTCACCTAGTTCACTTTAAAGTTTTCATTAGAGCTGATTTCAGTACTGACTACGTCAATTTTAGATTGTCCGAGTGATGCATGTGACTACACAATCACCTCAAGTTAGTATGTTTGCCATTTCAGGAATAAAAAAAATAAAACAACAACAAAAACAAACAGGCATGCAAACATTCCACAAGATTTATGCACAACTGCATTCAGCCCAATTATTTGTATAATAACCTGCAGTGAATTCTTAATCTGTCCATTTTGAAAAGATCATTTAGCTGATCATTACAATGACCTCACAAGACCTGCTTCCAGATAACTCATTAAAAGTAAAGGCTTCAGGAAGTTAATGGGATGTGTTAAGCTTGAGTACATTGTGCCAGGATGCAAATTGATCCAGATCGATGCAAAATCAAGGTTGTGATTAAAGACTTTTAAATGCTCTCAATACATACATATATTGTGAGGACAATGATTTTATATTATTCAATATAAATTTTGCAAAATGCAACTGCTTAATGTGGTATATTATATTGCATACTAAGACATTAGTCTCGAGGATCATCTCTGGTACATGTTTGTTTTTCGGGCCACAGAAAGTCAGTGCAACTTGCACTGAGAACCTGGTTGGTTTTCACTCTAGATATTATTCCTGCTGCAACTGATGTTTAAACCAGGCTCCCCCACACTCAAAGTTCAGCCAGGTGATGCTCCAAGAGAGATGTGACCAAGTAAAAGTCAAATAAAGGTTTAAAAGCTGGTAGCCAGGCAAAACATTATTTTAGATAAAATTCTAAATGAATGGAAATATGATGAGGTTGCATCTTCAAATCTCACCTTAAACAAATGGCCACACCATTAAGTGTAATCAGTTCAAAACTATTCACAGGGCATTGTGCTTAACACTTTCTTCAAACTGTTTGGAACAGTAGCACTGTAAGTTGTTTGCTGTCTGTGGGTGTTGTGTGAAATCTGTGAGAGAGACAGAAACTAGGCCGCAGCAGTGGGGGGATTCCTCTGTTGAAGGAAACTCCACTCCGCTCGTCATTCTTTTCACTGAAAAGCATCATGGACTCACACAGCTGAGGTTGTTTTTCACTTCTGTATAAGTGTTTTTCTACACTACATGTCATTTAAATATCTGGAACTTCCATGGCTAATTCTACATCTGGTTAATATTCAATATGGCAAAACAAAGCAGACATTTTCTTCATGCATCTCTTCCAATACAGCTTCTCGACCCGTGTATGCATTGTTTATGCATAAGACATGACATTAGATGCCGTAGACCCACACACGAACAGCCTCACCACATGCTACCACGCATACTGGCAATACCACATACACCTACTTACCACCCACATAGACAAGGGCTGAAAGCATCCTGGAGAGAAAGAGCCATGAGTCATATGCTTGACTGCTGTGAGGTTCTGTCCCTCTCCCTCAACCCTGCACCATGTGGTCTGCCCATGTTTGAAGACACTACACTTTACACACTCTGACTCACCTTACTTCTTTGTCTAAAAAGGTCAGACTGATAGCTCATAACTGCACCAATTAGGACCTCTTGGTCAGGAAGTGTATTTCAGCTTCTGTGATGAAGGATAGACCTGCAGTAATTGCTGCAGGTCTCTCATAAAAGGATAGAATTGCAGTGATTGCAGGAACCATGTGGGATTAAGTGTGAAAAAGAAGGTTATGAATATGATATTCACAGCTTGAGGTTCAATTGGCTTGAAAAAGGTCAAGCCTTTTGTCAACAACATGTGGGGGTTTTTTTTGCATCAACAAAGAAAAAAAAAATTAAATCAGAGATATTTTATCAGGTCTACAAATTTAAGATCCGATAACTTTTACTTAGGTTTCATCAATCATAGACAAGCTACGGAAAATCAGAACTTGATTTTAGTCTCTAGTTACTGCTGGCATGACTAATTAGTCACTGAGAATGAAAAGTACAGAGTTACTTGGAAAAGGTCTCCTACTAACCTTTTAATCTCAGTTATGGCGTCTTTATAAAATACACATACGTAGTTGTATTCTTGCAGTGTTGATGTCACACATTAACTAAGCCGATTCCCTCAGTAGGTTCTGCAGAAGTCATATCAGTTAGTTGGAAGCCGTAATCTGCTGTTATCAAAGTCCAATATCACCTGCTCTTGAATAAAATGGACTCATGAAGTATTAACAACAACAAGGAGCAATAAAACAGCTGTGATAAAGTACCAACACACAGACAGCAGTCTTACTCTATGTAACATTAGCAGTGCATCCTTCATGATGTGGACAGTCAAACTCAGTTAGTTCAGAGGTGATGAGCTGCTCATCCACTAGTAAACATAAGTTGGGTAATGCTGAATCTAGGGAGGAGAACAGAGCGAGACAGCAGCTCAAAAGTCTTTGTTTCATCTACAACAAACAAGTCATGAGTAATGAGCTCTGTGAAACTTGAGTAATTTCAATCACTTCTACAATATATTTCAATTGTGTTGCTCTGCTACAGTTCACTCGGTTTTCCCAATACTGATGGTCATATCATAAAATGACTGTACATTTTTGCCCCCTTAAAGATTCTTATTCCAGAATTGACTTCATAGGTTAGACACCATAATGTGTCAAAGTGCAAGATCAGATTTCTAGGCTGTTTTATGAAAAGTTTGCCGACAGTGACACTCGTTTCTTGCAAATCTTTGGGTAGTGAATGTGCAAATCTTGCACATTATAGAGACTGAAACGGAATCATAAAGTAATAACAAAAAGCAGCAATAAGACAGCTGGGAGATTTTGAGATTCTCTTTTAAACCTGATGAGAATCCCGACAACATCAATATCAAGGTAACAACTGAGGGCATATAAGTAAAGTGAAGTCTGCACAAGCTGGAACAACGATGAATGTCACTAACAAAGAAAGTCTCTCTCTTCCATAGAACAGTTGCTGTGGTGACTAAGAGCCGTCATTGTGCATGATGAAGCTCATGTTCGGCAGAAGTTCTGTTACACACAGCGTCTGCTGCCTCCTCAAAGCACTGAAGGCCAAACTGCTCATTGCGATAGCACCCCTGACAGCCCTCTGTTTGCCTCACTCTATTATGCTCCAACGTTTTTTTTCTCCTCTCATCCTGAGTCACTACCCCCCAGGAGAATGAGGGGAGAATGGTGAATCAGCCCGGGGGGTATGAAAGCGTGTTAGTTTGCATGCATGCATGTGCGCACATATGTGTATTTCATGGGCGTCTGTGTGATTCAGTCGTGTGGGCTGTGAAACCTGAGAAGTGGGCAGAGATAGAGAGAAGCACCAGCAGCTTGATGCAAGCAGTTTCAAGGCAGCGGTACTTTTTTTTGCCGTCCCTTTTCTGCTCCCCTTGCCCTTGGGGAGATACAACAGCTGCAGCAAATATACTGTAAAGCACCACGCCTCCACTTCTGTACCCTGTAGATGACTTCAGCTCATGATGGCTCACAAGAAAACAAAAAACTCGCACAAATTGAGTGCATTTTAACTTGCAACGGTCATGTATAACATTACAGCATCTGCAATCTATCATGTTTATGTAAATCAGTTGTTGCACCATTGCAACAAGCAGCCTAATTGGACACTGATAGAGCCACTGTCAGAAAATAAGTGTACTTGAGTGGGGGCATAGTTAATGTATGTTTATGACGCGGGGCAGCTGTCCAGTCTCTTTTATACAGCCCACGGGACCACAAAACGACAATACAGACAACTACCTTTGACCCAGTGACCTCTCAGCCTGCTACTTATTGACCTCCCACAGACAGTGCAGTGTGTGGCCCTTTTAAAAAAGATAAAGACTTTCTTACTGTGTCTCTGTCTGTCTGTATTGACGTTAGACATATTTCATTCCAACAGTTATGACTTGAAAAGTCAAGGCTTGTTTTATAGTTCAGTTATTTCATTGAGGTCAATGTGTTGCCTTTCAACTAACTGTTCATTCACCAACTTCCTTTTTTACAAATGTCTATAATAAACAGCCTGAAATCTTAAACAAGGTAAATGCAGTCTGGAATAGAATTCACCACAGAGTTATTCTTCATACTTTGGTAGACACTGGCAAAAGCCTGTCGCTTATTTGACTGCACAATTTCTGCAGCCTTCAACTTGTTTCCATAAACTCATTGTTTGGCTTTCTTTCTAATGTGATTTGGTTAGCTGTATGGCAGTTAGCTTTTACTGCTGCATTAATACAGAGAAAAGACATCAGCAATAGAGTTTGACTTTGATCAAACATAGCACTTAATGTCCTTTTACATTATGCAATGCCATCCCACAGATCAGATCAGAAACTCTTTCTTAGGCACCACGACTAGAGTGGTCAGCTCCTGTTATTTTTAACTCGCCTTCACCCACTAAGGTTTATTATTCACTGTTGAACATCATCCTCCGCACTCCTCACATACAACAGAGTGATGATGGTCTATTTTCTTGCATTTTATGCTTTTTTTTCTTTCTCACAACATGCCCTTCTCGAATCTGAAAGAACGAACCTGAGGTTGGGCCGTGTGGTTTGCAGTATGCATGGGATGAGCTGGCACGAGTGTGTGAAAGGTACCCCTCCGTTTATAAAAAACAGCTTCAGTGTGTCCATAAAGTGGAAAAGCAAAGGCACACGTGTCCTCATGGGTAGGAACACTGACTCAAAGCAAACATGGGAGGGATCAGAATGAACATGTTGCTTAATTAAGTTGCATACAGACCACAAGCAAAATTTACTATAGTGCTGTAAAAGATAAATGACTAATGAATGAAAAGCCAGGGATACTAGTACTCACATTTCAGTAAACATGGTTTGTGTTCTTGTTTTTGCAATGTTCCTTTGGCAAATATTGGTGCATTGCCTAAAAGCCGACATAATGGACTTTTTAGTCAGGGTTGCATGTTGTGCACTTTTCCAATGTTACATGCACACAAAGTTCTCAAAACGAATACAGTTGTAATAAAGTCAGCATTGCTCAATCTAGTCATCCTTCTAGAAGGCCTAAATGGGAGACAGACACGGTTAAAATATCAGACTGTTCCCTCAAGTCCTGCAATTAAATTTCTCATGCCACTGTTGAAGCACTATGGAGTGTCTTTTGAAAGCTACTATTTGAACATGTGTGCAGGCACATGCCTCACCATAACAGCCTGTTCCACTAGGTGGTATTTTGAGAACCTCCCTCTGTAAATCAGTTATTAAAGAATGGCATGCAGTCTTAGGCACGAGTAATAACTCCACTATGTATCTATGTTTCTATTTCTAAACTCTCTCCACAACGATATGATACAATATCTGTCTATGGATATGGACAGTAAGAATGACTAAATATACCTTAAAAAAGCTTCCTTGTCATCACTCAGGATTCTGCAACAAATATAGCATGTTTGCTACAGAGAGGTAGGCAGTGTGCTGCTGGTAATATTCAGTTGTTACAGTAATCGCAAATGATCAGATGAAAAGAAATGAGTCTGCATTTTTACTGAAACAAATCATGGCCAGCACACATTAGAGAGAAGCGAGAGAAACACAACCTCACAATGCTTTTTAATAGTTATCGATCTCCTCCCTGGCTCTCTCTCAAGAGAAAGTCATTAGCAGTGTGAATATGTGCTTGGCTGCATTATTATCCGAGTGCGTATTTGCGCACGTTGCACGTGTGATGTGCATATGGTAAAAATTTGTAGGTGTTTATGTGTGACCGCTTGTGATCTTTTGACAGTCTTGGCACAGGGTAACCTGACAGGGGCCAACTCAGACACACAGTGTTACTGGAGCCTTGTGTTTCATTCTCTTCACACTGGGTCAGAATGTCCTGCACCGTTTCTTTGTTCCAATTATTTATCTCCTCCTCTCCCTCCACCTTACCTCACCTCTCTTCATGCCTCACATGCACTCTTTAAATAACCCCTGCTGCTGCTCTCCCTTTCTGCACAGAGAGAGCAATTCTGGATGTATGATGCTGTTTGTACAAGCCCTTGTGCTTGTAAATGCTTTGCATCATTGTAGGGGAACACTCCTCTCACTTTCTCTCTCTGCAGGATTGAGAAGTCTGCATGTAAAGCGCAAATTGAAAGCCCACCGATATCAGCTATGAGTCACCAGGCACTTCCCACTCTCGCTGTGGGGGAGGTGTAAGTCTTCAGTCCATGACATGGGGGTTTTTCAACACTGCGTCACAGCAAATGGGTGCACAGCTCCGGTCCTCATGGAATGTATGGGGGCAAAAAAATAAAGTGCAAAAGTCATAAAGCATTGGGAGAAAAACCAAAGTGATGATGGCACCCTGCAGGAAGGTTGCTGGAGACACAGACAGAAAAGATTTTCAAGCAAGTTGCACTGCTCGTAGCAGGTGTTTAGCGCCTGTAGTTGGCTACATAACAGTTTTTGAAGGAAAGATGAGAGGATTGAAAAGAAGAGATGGGAATTGTTCAGGTTTACTCTAATGTACAATAGTGCTCAGCCGGTACAATAAACTGACTCCCCCAGAGGACTGAAGCTTGACACCACTGTTTGTTGTAAATGCAAGTCTCAATTTTCTCCAGGAAAAACCAACCATCACATTCCAGATCTGCACGCACATACTGGAAACAGTTGTTTCACAGCAGCAGATAGATGAAATGGAAAGAATCCATATGCTGGCAAGCCTCGCCTGTCCTGTCCTTCATGCTACTGTGGAACGGTATTCATGTAATTTCATTCACATGCACAAGTCCTTCATAGTGGCTTTGTACATAGTGGAAGCATTTTATAGATATTGGCTATGGGCACTGTCTCACATGAAGAAAAATGAGCAGTGTTGTATAATAACAGTTTTTAGGTGTCATCAGACTGAGAGTTAACCTCACATCGGATATGCGGAATGAATTCCTAAAATAGACGCAAGTAAACATGTGTGACTAAATGGAAGATCATGTCTTGTAAACAAGACCTTCCGACAGCAGTACATAGCAGGACTAACATGTAACACAAGCTGTTATGTAATGATTATGGTATTCTGCTTTTTACAGTATGTCCCTCATGCTGGTCAGGAACACACAGATTGCCCTAATTGGGATTCATTTTGCGCGACCTTTCTCGATCCCAAGGCGACTTAAACTAGATTCAAACATAGACAAACATTTTCACCCGCTGAATGCTCAGCAGGCCAGTGATGTTACTGGAAGGCATGCCATAGCTCCAGAGCAAGTCAACGATGGCATTGCGTTGCATACCAACACCACATGATCCTATCATAGGACGGTGGGGATCTGGCTCTGAGGAACGCAATGAGAGATCACACAACAGCACTGCATGTTCTGTCACTCATTTTTCCTAGTCAGGTGACCACATGTGACCGTACGACCCTTTCCTCTCCTCTCCTCTCCTCTCCTCGCTTTTACCTCTGACCTAGTGGCAAAGTGCAGTGGAGCTGATTCGGAGCAGATCTGTTCTGAGTGTTCCTCTGAGGATCTGCACAGTTTTAGTAGTAAAGGCATGCCACAACATGCCGTCAGCTCAGTCATGTGACTCTGGTGCTGTAGCTCGATGAAGTAGTACTTTCAACCTGCCCTGACTCATGTGTATCAGCTTCAGATAAATATCTAGAGTGAAACATGCAGTTATTAAGCCAGGAAAGTATTTTATAACACTTTGTGAGAGTGAGCATGATGGAAGATGTAGAGATAGGAAACCCATTAGACGCAGTACTATAATTAGTTCAATAAACTAGGCTGGAAACCACAGCAAACCTCTTAAAGATTCTGCTTTTTACAATATGTCCCTCTGGAGGATGTGTCAGCATGCATACCATAATACAAGAACTAGTATGTTGACAGGAATATTTGAATTTTGTAACACAACAATAGTAACGACATCAATGTAAAAATGTGAATAGATGTCATGTAACTCAATTCATATCTAGTGTTTATATATAAAATTGCTAATTTTGGCCTCATGACTGTTGATCATCCTTATTGTAGATTACATCATTAGAAACAAATACTGACTCATCCGTGTGAAAGCTACTCATTAATGACGATGGCAGAGCAGATACATGTGAAAGGGTGAAGAGGCAATTGATGAGAGGGGCCTGGTGACATAAACCCGTGGTGGACAGTTTCTTTTGGTTAGGATAGTTTCATCTTTTCGACTGATACATGGTGAATCACAACGCATAAATTGGCAAAGTGACAATGGTGCAAAAAGCCAATAAGACTAGAGGAGGACAACCCTTTGTTAAGATGTGAGCTGAGATCCAGTAAGTAAAACCAAAAACTGAGACCAAGATCAGCTGCTTTCTTTGGGGGTTGCCGCATTGCATCATGTTTAACCTGATGCAACTCTCATTTAAGGACAGCGGGATTCAAAACTCTCCTGCAACAAGTTGCTCTAAACGCTGTAAAAACAAACAAAACCCTACAAAAAAAACCCCCCAAAACAACAACAGCATCAAAAATAAGGAGGATTGTGGCATTATTGGTATGAAATATTCATCCAATTAATAGATAGAGATGTGGTTCAGAGGAGGACAATGGAGTTCAACTACAGTCAATGACATATTTGAAATAAGGCTACACAGGCTGGAAACCACTTGCCAAATCTTAAAAAGTGACTTGTTTTAGCTCTCATGTCAAATCTTAAATTGACCTATAGCAATCAAATAAACTGAGTAGAGTATAAGTAGCAATACGGTATTTTCATCTGATGTACAGATACATCATAGTATAAAGTATCCGCAACAAAAAGCAACTCAAAGTTACTCTAAGTGCAGTTACATTGGTTCACTGACTGAGTAGTCATGATCAAGAACCCAAATGAGCCTTTGTTGAAATGCAGGCTTGTCAGAGAAAGCTCTGGAAATTGTAGGCAATGGTTGGTTAAATAACCAAGTGTCTGGCGCCCCCTGCTGATCAGAGGCAAGTAAAGAAAACGGCTCCAGGACTGCAATATACTTTGATCTTTGAATTTACAAAGTAATTCATCTCGACAAATTTCTTAGGCGATGATGAATAAACTAGAAAATACACAAACACATTTTCAGCAAGGCATTAAGTGTGTTCAGTTTTGCAATGGTGCTTTTCATCCATTCATCTTCTATACAGCTTCATCACACGCAGAGTCACCAATTAACACTACTTGCATGTTTTTGGAATGTGGGAAGAAACCAGAGTACCCTGAAGAAATCCACACACATGCGAAGAACATGCAAACTTCACACAGAAAAATCCAGCTGTCATCAGAACCCGGACCTTCTTGCTGTGGGCGAGAGTCATTAGTGATTTATTAAAAATGTTATTAAAATAGCAAAGTGTTAGGAGTGATTTATCCACAGCAATAAAAGTAACATGACTTCAGGTAGTAGCTGCCTTAGCAACATCCCACCACAGTCAGGAGTTTTTTTTTTCCTGATCTCATTTCCTGGAAGCATGACACAGCATCTTGCTGCGATGGGGATCTGCCAGCAGTTCTTGTAATGGTATCCACACCAGAAGCCAGGAGTGAATACTGAAGCTGTTTTGCTGCCCGTTGTTTGTCACACGCTTTCCCAGAATCCACCAGCCTCCTAATCATTATGTGTTGATTTATGGCTGGCTGCTGACTTTCGAGGAGCCAATAGTGGAGCGGAGGAGATTCTTCCTCTGCATCAGCTGATGTTTCCTGCTCTCCCTCCTCCCCTTAGCATTATTGGAAGTCACTGCAGATTTTTATCAGGAAACAGAAGCATTGCTGTTGATCATGAGCAGGAACAAGTGCACAAGGTACATGAGCAAGACATTTCTCAAATAAAGGAATTCTAAATGTATTGTGTGGCTCAATAGTTATAATAGGTCCACCTAATGTGTTTTGTTTACTGAGCACACTTTGATTTTTAGTAAATCCCTGTGCTAAATGCACCCCCTTCTATGTTTCTTATATTCTATTTCCTGGAAGACCATACGCATTACCCGACTGGATAAGGTTGTTATGGAGGATACGATGCACAGCTCTTATTGGGTTACGAGTGCATTATTCACATGTTCCACTGGGATGTGAAATGTGTTTATGAATTCTGTCTTTGTAGTCTTCAAGTTTTAGACTGACAAGGTCTGATGTGACTGTTTTTTGTTAAGATCAAGGGTGTATCCATCCAGGATTGGGGGGTACAGGAGAAAGTCACACTTGAGTGGGCTATCAATAAGTGAGAAAAATGAGAGCTGCCCACAAGGACTGCACAATATATTGCAAAATTATTGTATGAACATTCATAATACACATATTGTTAAAAGGCTGAACTGCAATAATTCCCATCCATTATAAACACGCTCTGCATGTGAACATATTCGGCCAATGAGATGGAGCCCGAGATTGTGTTGACTACAGATTGTATTTCAGAAAGAGTACTTTTATTTAGAGGTACAAATCCCACAGCACAAAAAGCCAACATCATACATCATATGGATAAATGTTTATTGATCACAATTGCAATACTCGACAGTCTTACAGTATAGTGCCTCTTTAAATATTATTCTCCAGCATTAGTTGCCACAGAGGTCACACCTATATATTCAGAGTAGAAAGTGAAAACAAACTTCTTAATTGTTCAGTTGGTGTGTTTACATCTGCATCTTGCTTCATTTTTAAAAAAAAAAATAAAGATAGATTTTTCTTTGTAAAGATGTATGTGACTTCTTAATTTTTGATTAAGAAGTCACATGTATGTCGGAATGTGAGTCTGACAGTCTGTCCATCTGTGTTTCACTGGTGTCCTGCTCGGTGTAGTCTGCCTTTGCCCAACGTTCTCTGGAATCAAACATGGATAAAGTACGAGAAAATGATGGATGGATGTGCTATTGATAACGCTGCTTCTACAGTGCATAAGCTACCACAATCTTAAGCGGTTTAGGCACAGATAAAGCTATTTTAATTTTGTCAACTGTAACTTATGTGCTCTTTATTTATAGTTCAGCTTTTTATATAGAGGAAATCATGCAGACATATCTTCAAAGTACTCTTTTTAATTTAATTTAATTTAGTTTAGTTTAGTTTAGTTTAATTAAATTTTTATATATTTAGTTATTTTATGATATAATGACTCTTGGCAGTGTCACACAATAACTGACATGGCCAAGAAGCGCTTACAATTGGGAGGCACAGGATACCAATTAGGATACATACAAGGGGCGGCCCCAAGTAAACTTTTAGTTTGCTTTTCTGCCAAATACTTTTAATTTGGCCAAATATATCCTTGAACCTCAGTGCAGGTAACAACAGACACATCCTTTTAAGTCTTCCTTTGGGGACTTTGGTGAAGCAATTTGTTAAATTGAATGGTTACACTACCATAGATTTCCATAAAGCAAAAAGACATCATTTAATTCTCCCATCTGAATTACTGAAGTAGTACAAAGATAGTCATTAGAAGAGAATACTTTGAACTAATGTAATCTCCAGAAATATTATGAGCCCAAACCCATGGCTGGCAATGAACATCTTTGTAGACTACATGGATTATGCTGTGTGCAAGTAGAAAGGAACACGTTGTTTTATTTTTAACTGTAATATTTCACTTTAAAATAAGGAAAATGAAGTTAATTCAGTTGAACAAACAAAGAAAATATCTTCAAAGATTGGAACAGAGTCATATGAAATGTATAATCTGCCTGTCAATTTTATACTTCACTCAGCATTGGCTTCACTGTGCATTACTGACATCTAGTGGTGTTAAAATGGAAGTCTCTCCATCCTTCTATCTTCAAGAACAGTGGCTCTCACACGGGAATCCACTCCACAAAGCCCCGAAGGTACTTGGAGGCCCCTAAAATTTTAATTATATGTGTATGAGACAAGTGTATGAAATGAATACGTTGAGATTGATGTTCAGACTAGTGTTCAATTCTATCACACCAAAATAAAAAATGGTTTGAAACTTTACTTTTTGAGAACGTTTTCTGTCCACAAATATATTGATTATTTTTTTGGGATGTTTATTTCATGAATCTAAAACAAATCTTATCAACCTAAAAGAGAACACTTTAATTTTAATATCTTGCTTGAGGAAATATTTATTTATTTATGTGTTTATGTGTTTATGTGTTTATTTATTTATTTTTATTTATTTATTTATTTATTTAGTTCTATAAATGTGTTTATTTCCAAAAATAAAGCTATATTGCACAGTTAAAGTCATCCAAGTTACAAGCTACAAAGTATAACAAATCAGATACTGACATCTTTTTCTTTCTCAACAAAAATGCTTTTCAATACTGGGCCCATAACTGGAAAAAAAATACTTTACAGGTGACTCATCACTGAAAAAAAGGTGGAGAACCACTGTTAGACTTCCTAATCATCCAGTTCAGGGTCCCAAGACCCTGGAGCTCAACCCAGCTGACTGTGGGTGAACACATACACTCATGCACACACACACATGCTGTGAGGTGAGAGTGCTAAACACTACAACAACTTGTGGCCTTTTTGGCTTGTTGAAGAAAACCATCTGTATACACATTCAACTGTGCCAATTTAAGGGGGCTGAACAGTTTTCTTACATCCTATCCTCATTGAGTTTATTTGCTTGTCTGAGTTTCTGTCCATTTTACGATGTTAAATATCCTCTCTTGGCTCTCAGTGTATTATTGTGGAGAGTTCACAGGAAGCAATTCTTTGACAAACTCAACGTGTGAAAGACTTTTAGAGACTCGTGCCCTTGATGAAATAGCTTTGGCTCCAAAATCATCTGAATGTACAAGGACCATAGTGCATATGGGTGGACACAGGGGAAGACATAGGAATGCATATATGTGGCGGCAGAATGTGCCGGTAAACGTCTTGGCATATCACTTCTGTGGTGCAATGCAAGCTGAATTGTTGGCCTCTTCTCTACTTTTCACAACTATTGTGAATATATCCCAAGTTGACTTCTCATGTAAAAAGAAATGCAGTACAAATGGTAGGATATGAAATAAGAGGAAAGAATTCTTAATTGCTTAAAATCCTCCTCAATTCTGCAGTCATTCCCAAAGTTTTCCAGAAAGGAGCATTCTCCCTCTCTCCATCAGCAACAGGTGTTCAACAGCGACCGTTTCCAGTGAAGCGCGGTTTCCCTTACAGTGATATGTCAACAGCACATCAATAACACATTCAGTCACACCCCAAATCATACAGTCAAAGAAACTAGTGACGCCACATGCTTCTCCTCACATGAAATCTCAGCAATGAATGCGACCACCCAGTGAGAGACACATGCAAAGAAACACCGCTTCATGCAATTTGCTGCTGCACAGGGAGTTTACATAAACATGATCTGGTCGGTGGTTGGTAAATTTTAGATTGTCAGGTTGTTGCAGGTTGATTGGAACAGACAAATAGTGCTATATTTAAGTCAAAATATAAGAAGCTTGAGGAAGATCCATTTCAATCAAACATCTGCAGGAGAAACAGAAAAAATGTAAATGACTGTTTGAGGGTTGTATGGTCCACTTTAGAGATTTTCAAATGTAGGATGAGGTCCTTTTACAGAGCTTGTACCAAACCTCTCCCTCAAATCTCAGAGTTTCTTTCATTCTGAGTTGTAAAGCTTTACTTTATGATTTATTTTCTATTTTTTACATCGCAACGTGTAATTGTTATTTGTTGTTGGGATCTATATGCAACTGCTTAACAATTGCACATAACACATAAAAAAATAAATAAATAAGAACCCTCAATGATTTGTATGAGATGACAACCATAAAATAATCTCAGGCTGTCGTTACTAACAGTTTCACTCGCTCCCACCGTCAGTTCAATTTACTAATGTGCATATCCAACAGACACAAGAGCTCTTTTATTCCAGCTCCCATTGTCTCCTCAATAGCTGTTAATCGGTGTGTCGGGGCATGTA
>OMNM01039417.1:1598-18430 GCA_900302745.1 Parablennius parvicornis | reverse complement strand
GTTGGGTGCTTCATAATATAATCATTTTCTTTTCAGAAGTAAAGTATTGCTCTGTGCTATAACTCAGGCTGTCGCAGACCACTTGTATCAGTGAGCGGAGTATCAATTCATCAGGGGGATATTGATTGCATTTGTGTTGCTCTCTGCTTGAAAGATCTTGCTTCGATACTCAACTCGGGCAAATGAGCTTGGTATAATCACAGCAGTTCAAATTTGTCCTGCTGGATTTTCTTCTTAAAACAAAATAAGGCCAGCTGCAGTTTTCTGAAGGACGCTGGTTTCAAAACAAGAGCCAATCTGCTTTTTTCCCTCATTCAGTTTAGAAACATCTATTTAATGCAGCTAAATGCTTGAATGACCTATACCTATAAAACCGTTGGATTTCATTGAGAAGCAAAAACTTGAAAGTGTATAAATCAAAATGTATTTATTGAAATAGAAAAAGGACAATGAACTAAGGTTTATGTTTCAACATTCCAATGCAACGTTTTGGCATTTAGGTTTCAGAAAAGTTTTCCCATTTACA
This sequence comes from Parablennius parvicornis, assembly GCA_900302745.1. Lineage (NCBI taxonomy): Eukaryota > Metazoa > Chordata > Actinopteri > Blenniiformes > Blenniidae > Parablennius > Parablennius parvicornis. Next base: position 17,904 of record OMNM01039417.1, on the reverse strand, counting down.
CGGCAATAATTTGAAAATGTCTGTTTAAATAGGAAGGCCCATAACAAAATTTGTTTCATGTTGGACCACTAGTGAGTGCTGTTGGGTTTTTTTTTTTTTTTGTAATGAAACTACTCACACATACAACAATACACAATAGACATTATCAATTGTCATGTAAACAGACCTCCAAAATGGAAGAAAGTTCTCTGCTAGTTTAAATAAAACCTGCATCATAATTATATTGTAAACAGCAATATTTGTCTTTTAGTTAAGTTTGTGTTTTCCTTGTAGTTTTTACACTTTAAAAGTTTATCCTACAGAGCAGTCCTGAATCCTGCAGAGCGGTGTGACCAGCCTCGTCTACATGGATTTATTTTGATGTTTGCAGGATCAAATCTCAGATTCAGAGTGATTTAAGATTAATGTTTCCATTACTAGGCCAAACACAACATATAAATGTTATGTAAAATCTATATAAAATGGGACTACAGACTTGAAATTAACACTTTTTTGATACTTGTGGCTTCGTTTGACCCCAGGTGTTACGTTACCACACACAATGTGGTTTATTGTTAACAGCTGCGTGGCTGCATAGATAATATAAAAGCAGAATGAGTCAGAAGCTTATTATATCCTTCGTAATTGGTGTAATTAGCTATTAACACAGTTAAATCATATTCAGTACTAGGAATATGTAAAAATCTTAATAAATGTAGGAATGTATCCATCACTTATGGTACTTTTTAACCATGTTTTGGTTTTTTTTTCTAAATTAATGCGGTAAAGAAGGAATGCTACCTTTTACCAGAATGGGGGTAAACTTTCAAATCGTTCTTATGGAACATGTTTGGGCTTGTAAGTTGCTAAATTGGTAGAAATATTGGTATATTCTTGCGCTAAGGAATGCAGAAATCAGGAAATCAAAGCAGAAACATCATTCATGGGTGTCAAGAAGACGTGAAAAGTGATTTTGTCAGAAGCAGCATTAAAGTGGCAGATTGGATATCTAAGATGTCCTAAAATCATGTCAGCATAATGTCCCTTTGGATCAGTTTTCTCACTGATACTTTATTTTCTCCTGTAAACGAGCACTGTGATGGCTGAAGGTGTACAAACTGTTCTGAAAATTTGCAAGTAACAATAAGACAGTGTTGGCCAATGGGATTTCTAATGAATGGAGAATAATGAGCTTAATTTCTTTTCGAGATGATCAGACCAGAAGTGGTGCCTTCAGTAACAAAACGATGGAGCTTAAATGTAAACAACAACAAAAGTAAAAACCAGCAAATAAAATATGTGCTCACAAAAAAACTTGAGTTATCTCAGCAATCAAAATCTGTATTCTTCATACAAAACCTGACATGAGGGTGGACAGTCAATATAAGAGATATAGAAAAGAATCTGAGGTGAAACTGTTATTCGGAAAAGCAACTTGACAAGCTGTGGAAGGTATATAACATAATAATTTCTTTTTGTTTATACAATTACAAAAAAAAACAGTTGCTATTTCTAAGTTGTTGCAACTTAAAATGATGGATGTGTAACTTGAAAGAGCTACTCGAAAAATGGCTCTTCTTGTGCTAGTTAAAAGCTTTTACCTCATAATATACGGATGTATTGTTATTAAGTTATATAATTGAAGTTACATTTAATTGATTTATATATACACAGTGTATCCATTATGCTTACAATACATTTTTGGTTCTCAAAGGTTTTAGTTAATAAGTAGTCATGTGACCCTCTACCTATTTTTTTGACTATATATTCTTGTAATTAAAAGTTTAAGGTATTATCTGTCACCCCAAGAATATTCCTGCTGATGGAGGCCTCTGGTGCGACACAGTTTGAAAGCCACTGGCTTAAAGGACGATGAGAGTTTATACTTGTTCTACTTTTCCTTTCTTAATTTTTGGCCACAATTTCTATCCTCAACAATGATGAGAACTGTCTGCAAACAGCCATATTGTTACAAGACAGCCTGCCTGGGCAAGAAATGAGCAGTGGCACAACAAGACGAGTTGTAGACCAGCCAACAGTTTAACCAGATTATCTAAACATACCCAAAATGTTGGTACTAATCCCTCTTTGCACAGAGGAAAGCTGAACGTGCACAGTGGTATTGTGATTGTGACTGAGTTGTCAGTCGGGGGAATATTTATACAACTCGCTCCGGATGTCGCTGCTAACGCCTTTAAGTTTGACTAACCTGAGGATATATTTAAATCTCTCTGACTGCCCGAGTTTCTCCCCAGACACTGATGTGTTCTTTAGACTCAGCAATTAGCGCTTCAGCATTTACATATCAGATAGATAACGGTCGCCAAAAACTGCATGAAAGTGAGGCCCAAGTTGTGAGACAGTGCTGTTATCCTCTCAAAGTCCTCACAGGAGTGATTCATCTTGTCTGCTGGCATCCCAAAAACTGTGTGCGTGTGCGGGTGTGTGTGTGTGTTTATGTGTGTGTGTGTGGGTGTGTGTGTTTGTACTAATCAGCACCTCTTCTCATTCAAATGTTCCAGCATGGGAACGAGTGTCCCAGAGTGGCAATCACCATATGTCCTGAAACTGGACACACACACACACACAAACACACGCACACAAAAAAACACACACACACACACACACAAAAGCACCGCACACACCAACGAACGCACTCAAACAGCCCCGACTAATCCAGCCATGTGTGCCTGGGAGATAAGGTGCATCCTGCATACTCTTTCTACATACCCTCTCACTTTCGCTCTCCCTCTCTCACCCTCTCCTCTCCCTCACTTCCTCTCTCTGGGAGAGTAGCACCTAATTCCCACTAATTCCCTAATCCTGTGCAGGGCCACTGCTCATACAGTCAGCGGTGACCGAGGGAGTAAACATAAATCATGGCCCAAATGATGGTGTGTGCTTTTTTTTTTTTTCCTCAGGCCAATAGCAATTTAAAAAAACAACAACAAATAAAATGTAACTCTTTCTTCAAGTTGTGACTCGCTTTATAATGGACTTAAGTGTTGAGCAGAGGTGTTCTCTAAAAAAAGATTCTCTAGTTTGATGTTGTTTAAAATCTTTAAGTACTAGAAATGATGTCGCATATCGTGCCATGTGTCAATGCATGAATCAAGAGTTTCTATAAAAAGCTTGGTGTTAAGTATCATAAGAAACACAAAACAAAACCAGCACAAAATAACTGAACAAGGTGATTAATTAGTTTTTTGGCTACAGATTTCATAACATAGAGAATAGTTTTGGGGGCTGAGTGTTGAAATGCTACAGTAACAGCTAACATGCTAACACGTCCGAGGTTGTTTCTTTTTCATAACTTTTTTTTTTTAACAAATTTCATTGACAACATTAACAATAGATTAAAAAAAATTTTAAATAAATGAACAATAAACAACCAAATTTAACAATAAAGAAACCAAGCCTGTAGAAAAGAACTAATAGTGCTAGAAAAACGAATTATATTATTTGCTTTATAATTCAATGTGGCCACAGATTGGGGAGCCAATGTCCTTACAGTGTCTTTTGAAAAAGTGACCATTTCTGCAATCTCTTTATTAATAAATCTTCCTTTAAGCCCAACATCAATCTTTCCATTGTCATTATTTCTTCGATCAGACCAAAGCATTGTGTCCGCGTAGGAAGGTTGGGTTTAAACCACTTCTTACTTATAGTTGTTCTTGCTGCTGCAAGAAGAGTCTCATCCAGGTATTGGTCTTCCTTCAATGTAAGGGGCAAAACATGGCAAAGTACGAAACAATACATGAGAATGGGATGTCATTTTCATATTACAATGTTTTTTTCCCCCTTTGGCTCTAACACACTATAATGTCAAACCTTCTGGAGCTATTGGTTTGTTGCTAACAAATTTATGTAAAAGATGTAAATCTTTCTCTTGATATTAAATACTGTACTGGCGTTTGACAGCAGGTTCGACCGGTATACAGTAACAAATCTTAATATGACATAGTTACTTTAAAATGACCAATTTGTGGATGACTAAAGGTTAACACGTGGCACCAAACTGTCACTCAGACAATGAAGAGATTATCCAGTGAACAAAGAATTGCAGTGTGTTGAATCTGTGGTGAACTGGAATCCATCCACCCATCCATCCATCCATCCATCCATCCATCCGATGTTGTGGTCTCAAAAAAATGGGAGCAGAGAATTTGAGCTATCTGATAATTCTGCCAGCTCATCCTTGGAAGACCCCGATCTGTTACCAGGCCAGCCCAGAGATTTAATCCCTCCAGTGGGTGCCGGGCCAAACTCAGAACCTCGTCACATTTGGCTGTATCCACCAAGGGGATGCAACCTGGAGGCGTCCTGATCAGACGCCTGAGTTTTTCTCAAGCTCTCCAGAATGAGGGTGTGTAGACTTTACAGTTCATTTTCATGAATTAGCACATTAGTCCAGCATAGACGTGTCCAGACTACAGGCTACGGCACAACTGCCGCACAATTTATGTTTAATTGTCTGTCAGCATCATGATGGAATATGCTCCTGATTGTATTCCACTTCTGAGTTTTAACATTAAGTGGAGCTTAAACTGAATGTTTCAGAGGTCATTAAGCTTTTTAAAACAAGAGTTACTTCCGAGCTATCAAGTTATACATAGAGTTGCATGACTACAAACTTCTTGAGTAATTAGTTTCAACCCCTATTGTTTTGTATTGACCACGAGTTTTACAACGCTCTCTGGGGGTCTGAATTAGGTTTTCACCAGGAAACGGTTTAATTAAAGCAAAAATGTTGCAGCTGGTGACGAAAAATGTTTGAATTTTAGACATGGTGTTTGATTCTCAATCCTGTTTCCTGAATAAACTGTAACTGGACAGTAACTTGACTCGACTTTCTCCTACTGCCTGAAGAGGGCGTTTTATTTTAAAATAATTTTTGAAAGCGTCATGGACACGGACTGCAGTTATGTACATCACCAGAGATCAGTGTGGTAACCTAAAAGCCAGAGCAGCTGAAAAAATTATGAAAAATCCAGAACATGTCGATCACCAGTGATGTATGCTGCGGAGTAATGCAGTTGCACCAGCAGCGCACTCAAGATTACATTGATGTTAAATATCTGGGTTTATTTAGGAATAACATATGAGGGTTTTTTTAGTTTTGGTAAATGGTAAATGGTAAATGGACTTCACTTATATAGCGCTATTCATCTGAATGAGCAGCCCCAAAGCGCTTTATATAGTTTATCACATTCACCCATACACACATTCACACACCCTTGGAGGCTGCAGCCATGCAAGGCGCTGTCACTGCACAGTCAAGATGCTGTTTTGCCCCATCATTGAATGAAAGCATGTTTTATACAAAGATAGAGATAGGTAAATAATAATACGTGATGTCTTATATTCCTCATTATGCCTTCTGTTTCCTCTTGTACATTTACTTTATGTTTGTTCTCACTACATGTCTATACATTGTTTTGATGTCACTGTGATCTGAGGAAGCTGTTGAGATTTGTAGGGGTATATGAGTGGAGATATTTGGGATTGTCTTCTTTTTGTTCTAGATGTGTATTCTAAAAGTCGACTTGTGATGGACGTTATTCTGACAGTTTGGTTCTGCTTACACCCTTGCTTATGGGTCATGCCTGTATAAAACTTGGTTTGTATCCCATATTAGAGTAATATCTTGAGTTCTAGATGAAAGAAAGAACCATGCTTTATTTATAGGGACATCACTGCCCCATTATCTACATTTTCTTCTATATTTCCTCAATGGAATAAAGTGTAAACAGAAAAATTGTTGTTTGTAACAAGTGATGAAGTTACTGTAAATTAAATGGGGTAGACATTATATCATAGCACAAAATATATAGATTAGAAGTGGCTCATATGTCAATCACAATAACCAAAATGTGTCTGGCAGCAGATTGACGTGCGGACTGAGATCACTGCTCCTCTGACACACGTAACAACACAAACACAGTCAAAGTCAATAAAAAGTGTTGGAATCATTTTGATGTGTTGCACAATTATCGCAAAGCTATCTCTGTGACCTGGCATGTTACATAACTTCCTCTTTATTAGCATCAATAGTGTTCAGTTTGACAAGGTCATCCTCAAAGGAGATTGTAAGCCTTTTTTAATACCTAGTATTTATGCGCACCACACTCGTGTCATAGAGGTCAGCGTACTAAAAGTTGAAGAGTACACTGAACTTTGTAGTTTTTAACACAGTTTAACCTGTATTCACCCTAAAAAAAAAATAACGAAACGTATGTCAACTGGCAATAGGTTGCACTGGTAAACAAAAAGTAAACCTGATTTGTTGGGTTTCTTTTGGTAAAAACATCTTGAAATGATTGTGTTGTATTTGGTGCTATATGAGTAAGGTTGAATTGAATTGACTTGAACATCAGCACTAATGCAAAAAGAGAAAAGAAGATGGTTGTTAGTTGTTGTGATGTTGAGTTTTGCGTCACCTTTAGCCAGAGTTATCCAAGTCAAGCATATCTGACTAACACAAATATCAAGAAACAAAAATAAACAGAGTAGACTGCAGTTCTTCCCATGTTTCACCCTTAAGATGTATACGTATTGAAAGCAGGCTGACCAGTGCACAGAGGAGGTCCACAGCTTCCAGGATGAGCTCCTGATGTCCTATCCTGGTGACACCCAGCTCCTCCAGCTCCTGATGGGTGATGTGCAGCAGCTGCTCTCCCCCCATCTGCTCCCGCTCGAAACTCTTCACGTACTGCTGGAGACAGTCGTCCAGACCTAAGGAGAGTACAGACAGTTGCAGATTAGGATGTGCTGATGCGCCTGCCTTCCATCAGCGCACGTGAGGCGTTCGCCATAAATGACAAAAACATTTTTATCAGTCTAATTGGGTGTTTTGGAAAAGCTCTCCTCCGTGAGACGTGAAGAGAAAACGCAATTAGGGTAAATATCCCTCCAAGATGCAAACATGAGCTCCTGCCTGTCCGACTGAATCTTGGTCCGTGTAGACGCTACACAGGAATCAGGCTTGAGTTGCAGACACCCACACAGAGACAAACAGCGTCCTACTCTGCTGGATGAAAAGCTAAAGATAAACACCAGTCTAAATCCAGATGTCTTTTCTTTCACATCTGATTATTGGCATACTTTACAGCACCAAGGTTCCCTTTGAAGAGGCTGAGTTCTTTTTTTACCTTGAAGAGCAATGAAAGCAATAAAGGCCTTTTTTTTTTTTTTTTTTTAAAGAGATTTCTGAGTGAAAAATGTGAATTTTATGCACGATGCAGGATGAAGGGTGTGTGCATTGTATACCTCGAGAGATGTGTGTGATATATTGATATAACTTTCGGCTCTTATTCTGCGAGTGCCTGTTTTGCAGAGAGCCAATCAGCGGCACATAGGAATGGTTGGGGCTGGGATACTATTGATCAGAAAGAGCCGCTGGCTTTGAACCAAACACAGTCAGCAGAAAGCACATCTCCCCACAGACCTAATGAACAAGCCTGCTCGAAAATGAGCAAACAGCAAGCAAAAAAGAGGAAGCAAATCCATGCACACACATATTTGAAAAAAGAAAGAAAAAAATACCCACACACACGAACACACACACACACACACACACACACACAGACACACAGAAGCACATCTGCACATGCTAAAGCCACAGAGAATCAGGAACAGTACGCTCCGTCCCTCCACGAACAAGCACTCAAAAACACAATCACACATATAAATACAATTACAACCACTGCTGTTAGTCCGGGTCTCAACGCTTCTGCAGAGGCACGCTGTTAAAGCCCCGCCAAGCTGTGAGGAAAACACTGAAACCCAAGGGAAGCAATGCTGACAGAGAGCAGACAGTGTGGTAGCACCTCAACAACACACACACACACACACACACACACACACACCCACGCACACTACAAGTAAGAGACGTCTTGCTCTTTGTACGCCATGGGACTGTAACAGAAAAAATATAAGCTCTGCTGTTGTTGTGGGTGACGTGCACAGATGATCTTGTTGTATGCAGCGCAGCAGAGCTGTTGTCTTTAATGCAACACATCAGTGCGAGAGCTCTGAACTACAGCAACAACTCAGGTGAAAATTATTTAATGGGAAGTGTTCCCTGCGGAGAAGCCGGAGAAACCGTTCTCCTACGTTAAACGTGTTCCGCACCTATTAATACAAGACTTCCAAGTGGAAGTTTGTACAAAACTGTGAAATCAAGTGGCAGTATGTGCCGACTTGTTCTTACATGAGCTTATGTAATTTGCAATCATAATCGCGGGCTGCTGCTTGTGAACATCTGAGCAGTTACTCAGGATTATGTGTTTTAAAGTAAAACAGCTGCTCTACAAATATGTTACAGCGTGGAAATACTTAAATTTATCAGGCATTCATTGAAATACAATCAGTGTTTCATTTGGGTCTTAAAAAAAACACACTTACTTGCCAGTTATATACAATAACACCAGTTGACTCCTTTAAACAAATGAAATCAATTGGAAATGGTCTAATTATGTGCATGAGGACAAAGTACATGCAACTGTGTATGTTTGTTACACATTAGTAATACATTTCATTTCTATTGAATTTTAGCTGTTATCACACAAAGTGAATGACAACAATGAATCAGCATCCACTGATTTTAATAGGAAGTTTAAAAGACTTAACGATGGAGAGGAATTTTAAAAAAAGAGTTCAATAGTGTGTGATTCAGGTATCAACTATAAAGTACGTAATAATATACAGTGAAAGGAATGTACATACACATCATTTTTCTTTAAAAAAAAATAATGTTAATACACTCGAGCACTATTGTTGTAACATCCGTTCTATTATAGCAATCAAGTATGATAACCATGATTTAGTGTTGGACTCAGTTTACTTAAACTTTCCTCCCTAATGATTCGTTAGAAGCATCAGTCATTAAGCATGCTGTCATTGGAAGGAAGAGAAAGTGATCGGCAGTACTTCATTAAGATTTACACTGATTGTCATAGAATTGAGGAAGAAACTATAAGGAATGGAAAGTTACCAAATATCATCAAATAAACCATTTGTGTGTTAAGTATTCCATATATTCATATGTATATTTAGAAATTACAGGGTTGATGAAATCTTCTGTGCAACATTTCAAATAAAGTTTTTGTTATTATTTGGGCTTTATTTACACTGAGTTGCAGTAATTTGCTGGGAGGGATAAGAGAGGCCTCCCCCTCCCCCTCACGGGTTGGCGTTGGGTGAATTATCTTTATGCAAGTTGGATAAACTTTATCTCGGTCTCACAGTGATTATAGCGACTTCACCAGCAGAGCAGAAAAAACTCATCAATATTTGTAGTCTGATAACCAAGTCATGCAGGACTGCCAACACTCAGGCATCAGGAGTGGAAGTCACGCTGCTAACGCTACAATCGCAGGCAGCACATACTTAATCTCACACATGAAATTCACATTTACAGAACTTGTTATAAATAGCAGCTGGCATGCAAAACTGAACTAAAAACATCATTGGAAGAGTTCAAGTTAAAGCTTTTTACAATTATTTTATAGTTTTCCTTGGTCTTCATGACATCTCTACATCAGGAACTCCCTCCCACCAAATACCATATATCAAGCATTTAATCCCCGAACAATCTCACCTTAAAACTTCTCTTTTTAACTTAATATTCACGCTGAATTTTGGTGGTCTGCTTCAAGCTCCTGAATGTTTCTTTTGGGGGGTTTTTTTTATGTTGCTACAATTTTTTAACAGGCTTAGTATGTACAGTGACCTTGGGTGTCCTCCTGCAAGCAGCTCATTAATAAAATGAAAAATTCTAATTCTGATCATTAAACTTTCACACAATTTTTTTTATTTATTTATTTTTTTTAATATATATATTTACAGTAATTTAAACAGAGAGAACATGTAGGAAAATATATCCGGTTTCCTCACAACAGTGACATTAACAATGCCTTAAAACTCATAATTTAAATTTTAATAAATCAAAATAAGTATCCACAAATTAATCTATTTCTGTTATAAAATACAGTATCAACCTCTTGTGATTCTGTTTGATATGAATACAAATGATTTTGTACAATCTGAATAATAACAATGATAATACAAAAAAATCTATTGATTAGAATATATTCTAAAAGAACAAACAACTCATCACTTATCAAGAAATTTCCCAGAAAAAAATAACTCGATAAAGTTGAATGTCACTGCTGAAGGCTCTTATTGAAATTGAGAACACCAGTGTGTCAGAACAAAAAGCTTCTCCATAAATACACAAGTTTGACATCTGTCTCACAAACATACAGTAGATTAGGGTGATTAAATGTCCTATGTTGTGTCGACATTATCAATTCTCATGTCCTGTGCAGCCATCAGGTGGATTTTATAAATCTGATGCGTGTATTTGATCATGCAAACATTGAATGTCTTAAAATTATGAGGCATCTTTGTGTAAAATTCCAGTGTTAAATAATTATTTTTATCATTGTTTAGAAATTAAAATATGGTCATCCTGCAGTAGTTTCTGTTTAGATTAAGAACATAATTTGAAAAATGTCCCTAAATCTGGTCCCAACAACTGTGATCATCACTGTTGATTAAAAAACAACAACAACTTTTACTTAATTACTTAATTGTGTTGACCTCCACCTAACAACCTAATGCTAAAATGCCACTATAACATTTAAAAACCATACCATCATGTACCAGTAACCATTTCCACAGATAATAACAATAATAACTTCACTTTCAAGTATCTAATCAAAACATAAAGCTTTAACTCAAATACACAACCAAACACAATATGAGCAGACTTTTCCATGTGAAGCTTATCTTCAAAGTAATATACAACAAGAGTCCTCTTGTTGACAAATCTGAGAGGGAAAAGAAAACGCACTTGGTAGTATATCCAAATGAGCTTCTATTCTTTGAATATAACATGTTGTCCTCAGTGAGAGAGAGCAGAGCAGTGTAGTGTAATAAATCATGGACCTGCACGGGGGGACTGAGCGTGCAGATTCCTTCAGCTGGCCTGCAGCGACAGAAGCAGAAAACATGGAGCCGGAGTGGAGAGGAAACCCTGCAGCTGATAGTAAGAATATCTGAATATGTGACCTCTGACCCTTAACTATGACAAACATGAGAAGGAGGGTGGGGAGGGGAAACAATGCGATGCCCACTGGAGATAACCATTTCTCAGATGGAAGTCTTTATGTTCATAGCTAAGGGAGGTGAGGCTGCTGTTCAACGCCCCCCCATTTTCTCGACCGCTCCATCCCTTTCACATTTATGCTCAGTCAATTATATCTCTACTTCTTGTGAGTCCCGGAAACAGTCTTCACACAGCAGCCTGTTCTACACTACCTTACTGTTGTCATCATGTGAGGAAGATATGAGTGGATTTCCTACAAAACATGCAAACTGAAGGCACAACCTATTTGATTGAGCCTGCTTTATACAGGATCTTACTCAATCACACTCTATGCATGTACATAAAGATGTCCCGGGCTTTAAATAACAATCTCAACAAAATGTCCCATAATGTAAGTTTGAAAAAAACAAAAAACAAACATTAAATATTGTGTGGAAATACAAGACTGTGTGACTAACTGTTGGCGTAGATCATTACCCATCACACATCACACAAACTCCTCTTAAAGACATTTAACAAGTCTCCCATTCAGTCTGCGGCGAGACACCGACCCAAAACACAAAAGGAGACTCCTAATAGACAATGAAAGATGAACAAGGTGTCCCACAACAACTGGAAATGTCCCCGGAGAACCCCAACACCAAAATCAGGCAGGTTTCTGTGGGATTACAAGCAAGAGACAGAAGATACAGAGACAGCTTAAATCCACAGAGGAGCAGTGTCGAGTTCTGCAAGATGTCAAGAACTCAAAGTGCCTGTGTGTGCCTGCATGCGTGTATGTGCGTGTGCGCGCGTGCGTGCGTGCCCAGTAGAACTGGTGCTGTTTTAAAGTCAGAGTGGTCACGCTCAATATTGATTTGTTTTGCATTTGTTGCTCTTACCCCTGAATAATAAACAATAAGCCTTTACGGGATTCCTTTTTGACAGAGTGGAAACTCTTCTTGAAGCTACAACTTTACTGAGAAAAGTGATGAAGAAAGAGCCTTAGGACATCCAGGAGACAGTAACACTAATATATCCCCACTCCTGAAATGATTATGTGTTAACTGCATGTTAATTTATGTCCGTTTGTGATGATAAATGATACAGTTGTGTGCAGATTACTGAGAATCACTTCTTGTTGCTATTTACATTTCTAAAAAGTCAGAATTACATAGTAACTGCAGAAATCATGTTCCTTGATGTTTTCTATGTTTTATTGTTAATGTTGCAGATAAGCTGAGCTTTGAGCAACTTGTGTATCAGTCTGATTCAGTCAGAGGAAGATACTTTATAATTTGGATGTAATATTTTTTTGAAAAAGCTGATTGATGAGATGAAGCAGAAACAAAACAGCAACAAACAAAAGTATTGGGACCGTAATATGACATGTGAAAGATGAAGAAATAATGATGCGCTTTAATATTTGAACATTCAATGAACTGTGGTCTTTCTCTTTGTGGAACTAACTTCTCAAATAAATTCCTGGTTATCTATACCTGTGACTCAGATGCAAGGCAGATCACATTTTATTGACCAAAAAGTTTGAAAACTAAGAAAAATGTCACACTTGTTTTGCCACCATATGTCCTACTACTATGAAATGGGCTATCATGTCCAGTTTCAGATGCAATTCAAAGCTTCAGATTCAACTGCGCAAAAACAGCTTCTAATTGTAATTTTTTTTTTTTTTTTTTTATCTAATATGAAACATGTACAGCAGGACAGGTTTGAGTTACACAAGAAGTCAATATGAAAGCATTTGTTCAGCGTGTATGCTGGATGACATCCAACAGTGCTGTTTCTCTTTGTGGACCAAGCTTCACCGAGACACAACTGCGTCAGGTTTATTTTTCTTTTAGATCAACACAATCCACAACCACAGGCTCTGATTGGCTGAATATGTTTGACATGCAGACCATAAATGCGTGATGCACTGTAACATAATCTCATGCAGTTCAGTCCGATCTTTGCAACTTGAATGGCGCAGTAATATTAGATATCATGAAGCCTAAATCATAGGTTGCGTGCACTTACTGTCACAAACTCCTGACATTCAGCACTCTGACGTGCTCATGCTGACACTTGCTTATAGGTGCAAATGAGTAGACATTGACTTGTATACATTCACCTTGTGGCACTCAGCTGCCAGCCAATCAGATAAGTCAGAGCGCCTCACCCCCCCCAGAGGACAAACAGCTGATCTGGATTCATCTGCTTAGTTCATATGCCAGCTGGAAATAGCACATGGTGCTCACTAACACACACAAACTAATACACAGGGGCCTCGACGCTGCACCTCATCAGTAAATGGTATTAAAATGTCGGCCAAGTCCTTCAGCAGTTTGCTATCGCAGCATCCGAAAGCAAACACTGCTTCCTACACTCCAAATCCAGGCTCACATCAGACTGTTTACATGTGGCTGCAAGAAGTATCAAACAAACACACCCTGGTCTGCATGCAGCTGAAGTTAAAAAAAAAAAAAAAAGAATAAGAAAAACAAGATTTTTGCATGAGCTGTATCAGAGATGTCTTTCACTGTGCTTCGTTCCCTCCGGGAAATATCGAGAATAAGATGTTTGGTCACAGCTTAACCGAGGATATTACACTCGCTAGCTTGCAGCTCGTGAGTGGGAATATTTTCAGTGGACTTTGCTTGTGTGGCGGCGGGGAACTCGAGTGTCCTCGCTCTGTTATGTTTTCCAAGGCACACAAGCTCTGAGTTGAACTGTGTTTACTGAGCCTTCATCTCTCTTATGATGCCACACTTTAAAACTGTTTTTTTGGAAAGCAAATGTGTATCAACCTTTCTCACTTCATGCTTCAATCAATCAGGTTGATGATATTTGAATGAAGACGTGTTTGCAAGAACTCTTAATCAATTCTGAACCAAATCAAAGTCGCAATGAGGCTTTAAAGTTGTTGAGTGTTAAGCTCATACTCGCTCACTTCAACACAAGGACGTTTTATGCTAAAGTCCATTTAATGATATCTGTTTAGAAAAGATCTTCCTACCTATGAGGAAAAAAAACTGTATTTTAAGCTCTACTTGCTATTCTACAACATTGTGCTAGAGTACAGGCCATAAAACATTTGGTTATTTGTGACATATTCAAAATGTCTAATCTTCTTTGATTGTGTTTTTACAAAGAAACATTTAACACATGATAAACTTGTTTTTTTAATAGAGGAAATACACCCATATTTCCTCAGACATTTTTCTATCATTAACTAAAAATAAAATTGAGGATGTTTAGTAAAACACATCCCGATCTGATACAACTTTCTGCTATTTATTTTTACTCTTTTGGCCACTTTTTAAGAGCTTCCTTTGCATATTTTTAAGTCGAGTCTAATGTTTTTACCGGGCCAGATCACAAACCTCTGTTTCTTCCTTATCTTTCTGTGGAAGAATTATTTTTTCTGTTGAAAGGTCCACTTCCTGCTCAGTTTAAATTTTCCCACTGATGTCATCACATTATTTTCAAGCTCTTTTTGAGATGATACAGAGCTGAACATAGCTCCAAGAGACGAATAATTCAGTCCTCTTAATTTATCTCAAATGGCCTTTAACATTGAACCAAAACATACAGATAAAAGTGGTTGTGAAAAACTGTTGCGATCCACATCATGCAACACAACTTCCACAGCAGTTTGGTCAGCACTGCGTTCGGACTTAAGTCATTCTAGAAATGTGTAAGTGTGCTGATTTTCAAACAGCCTTGCTGTGATTGTTTGGTGTTGAAAAGGGTGCTGGTCGCAGCATTCACACTTCTATTGTACAGAGACATTAATCATATAAATGCTGGTTTTAACTGGACCAAACATGACAAGTGTGACCACAGTCTGAGAGTCTCATGTGATTACCAGCACTTCTTCACTTCTCTAAGCACAGATGCAGCACTTTGACAGCAACAGTTATAAAAAAAAGAAAAAAAAAAAGCCACCTGGAGATCTTGTGATGAAATGTTGGAATTGATTATGGATCAAATCCGCTTGTTCTTTGGCTATGCTTCACAGGTTGTCTGTCAGACCACCATCGCTGTAGGATTATTTTCCTGCTGTGGGCTGAAGTATTCTGCAACCATTTGCCAAAACCTCTATATCCCAAAACTTTATATGAATCTATAAGTCCTCGGCATGATGAAAAGCACATGCAGCGGAGAAAAGAACAGAGGATGTCAGAGGCTTAAAGGCTGACTCCATCTGCAGTACTTTGACCACTGAGGCCTAAAACCTCACTTACAATGGACTGAATAAACTTTATCTATAGCCACTGTTTCAAAGAGGATTAAATATTTGCTTGTTCCAATGTGATGACTTCTGATGGGCTTACAAAAGATATTCAATCATTCCTGATATGACTGCATCTTCACATCATTGCAGGTTTTCCTACCAAAACTATGCATGTTGGATGAACTGATGTCTTCATTCGTATTGTACAGGTGAGCATAAATGTGTGAGAGGCATTCTAAGTGGTATAGAACATATATGGAAATAAACATATTTGGCTCCTGTATGTTTTTACTACGAATGATATCGGTTACATCCATCATTTTGAAATTAATTAGAGAGATTTATTTGATCTTTGGATCATTCGTTTCAAAGCTGAACTTGAAATAAAATGTTGTTCTACCACGAAGACGGTAGGGATTTCCCCAATGTGTGGCAAAGCTGTGTTGAGTGAGTGAACGAAATCTCTGTAAGAAACACTGAAGTATTTCTTGATCCCAACCATCAACGAATCCCACTCTGCTAAAGCCTTGAGCAAGCATCTCACGTTGACAGCTTCATCCACATTTCATACAATTCCCTCCCATCTTTGTTTTTTGTTATTTTTTTTATTTTGCAGGCAAAATCAACCCCTCCTCTTCAGAAACACCACGGGTTGCGAGGCAACCGGAGCAGGAGAGGCCTCGGAGCAGAAGTGAAGGATCAGCAGTTGCTGCCTCTCAGGACTACCATGCGCTGATGGTTGGCTAAGGATCTCTCACACACACACACACACACACACCATGAGTACACACAAGCACAAACAAGACTGAGAGCTTGTTGAAGGCCGCAGTGAGGAAGAAAAAAAAAAAACAGTTTCTCAAGTTGAAAATGGCTCAGAAACTCGGAGAGAGCTCACTTTGCTGCTCAGCCATTAACATCAACTGAAATTAGTCAAACAGGCGTTCTCCTCCGAGACCGTGGTCGGGGTTGAGAGTGGTGACAAGCAGCCGACTCCCCGT
>OMNM01039413.1:4984-20603 GCA_900302745.1 Parablennius parvicornis | reverse complement strand
CATCAGAAACATCAGGCCTTTGAGGCTGAGCTGCACGCCAATGCAGACCGGATCCGTGGCGTCATCGACACAGGGAACTCTCTGATCCAGAGAGGAGCGTGTGCAGGCAGCGAAGATGCAGTCAAGGTACGACCAGGGAAATCATCAAAACAAACACACAAAGTCTACATCTGTGTGAAGCAGAGCAGAGAGGGAGACATTACAATACACAGCTGTGGATCAGTTGGTAAAGCCAGCCGTCTCTCATTTCAAAGGTTATAGGTTGTGATCTCCTGCTACTAACGCTGTTCCAAATTACTTTAGATCAATATTATGGGTCCAATTGATCAACAGTGTTTGAAATCATCTGATATATTTTCATGATTTTGTGTGATAACAGACAGTTTTTCACCATTTATACTAATTGAGAATTGTTGGCCCAAGGTCAAAACTGATCTACACTGCTGTAAAGCTTTAAATATGAACAGTTTGCAAGGATGATTGTTTGCTGTAATTACAACAAAGTGTGTACTACAACACAGAGATCACCTAAACAAGGCCCAGTTATTCTTAAAAGCATGTATTATGCATCTAAAGTTACTTGTTTGAAACCTGACCTTTGCAGGCGCGGCTCAGTGCTCTGGACGAACAGTGGCAGTTCCTCGTTAATAAATCCGCAGAGAAAAGCCAGAAACTCAAAGAGGCCAACAAGCAGCAGAACTTCAACACAGGAATCAAAGACTTTGACTTCTGGCTGTCTGAGGTAGGTGCATGCGTGCCTGCATTCCTGCATGCTTTCATGCAGGAGCTGTAAACACTGTGTACTCCCTGTCCTCAGGTGGAAGCTCTTCTTGCTTCAGAGGACTACGGTAAAGATCTGGCCTCGGTCAACAACCTGCTAAAGAAACACCAGTTGCTGGAGGCTGATATTTCTGCACACGAGGTATGCAGCTCATTACATAGAGGTCTGTGCATGTGGGTCAGCAGCCAGCAGGGACACTCCTCTCAGAGCAGTGGTCTATTTTAGACCCGCGTCACCCATTAATAAATCCACAGCTGCCAGAACTCCTGACAGAGTCAAAGTTCTTCATTTCCACTGCTTCGATGTATAATCTGATGTAACATTTCACCACTGACATTGTAATATTTTTAACACACATAAAAAAAAAAACTGAATCTGGAGTTTTTTTGGAATTTGCATCTATTACTCTATTTAGGAAGGCCAGGACCCTTTTGCAATTGTACGTTTTATTGCTATTATTATTATTATTATTATTATTATTATTATTATTATTATTATTATTATTATTATGAGGTGAGGCCTCCACAAGAGGCCTGACCTGGAACCTAGGACCCTAATGTTTTTTCTGTATTTATTATTTGGGGCCTCGACCTGAGGCCTGTACTCCGAACCGTGATAAACATATCCAGGATCTCTCTCTGTTTTCTGTGTTGACTTATCAAGACACGTGCTATCCTGATCAGCGTTCAACCCAGAAACCCAGAAAGAAGTTCACATGAAAGAGGCGGAGTTTGCAGCGTCTGCTCAATCACACACACGGAGAAACTCTGCAGCACAGTTTAAAAATCACTGAAAGATCAAATACTCTTTGAGAATATGAAAGATTGAAACACATCCACCAGCTAAAAGCACCACTGCTACTGCAGCCAAAACCAGAACATTCCTGACTGTTAATATGATTTCATCAGAATATACGATATTAATTAATCAGCGATATAAACGGACAGCACAGCACTGTGATCACCCAGTTCCACTTTATTCCATCAGAAAGTGTCGGGTAGAACTTCCTCACTGCTCTACTTTTAGTTTATCGTTTCCATCCAGTTTTTGAGGCTGCATTTTTCTTGCGAGTGTGTTTAGTGTTGGAATATGAATTCATCACCGCAACGGCACGTAGTTCTGTGTTCCATAAATTCATGTTCTAGCAGTTCTATCAGGTGTAATCATTATGATTAACCTCATTATTCCAGATCAACCTTCATGGAGCTAAACAGACTTGAAACAAGTCAAGAAGCCTCAGTGACGAGAATTTGTTTTATTATGTTAAATAGATCGCTCAATTACTTTCTCGTCTCCGCAACAGCTCAGCTCAGAGAAGGTTCACTGCGCACCAATCACCATCATTTAAACATGGGCAGGTTGTTTTCCAAGAGATCTGATTGGTCAGGAGGCAAAGCTTTGCCCTCTTATCAATAACATATCCTGGTCGTGAACAGGTTAGACTTTCAGCACCAGTTACCTGAGTGATTTATCCCTGAGAAGTGAGTGAGCGTCGTATTACGGAAAACCCAGGGTTAATCCTTGAAGTTGTCTCGATAAGACAAAATCCAACATCGTAGTACAGTCCTCTGGGAGGCCAGGACCCTATTGTTTTTGCTATGTTTATTATTATTGTTTCTTTTTCTGCCATGCCAGGGACTCAAATCCAAATTAGACCCCCTAAACACGCACAAAAGATCACCAAATTTGGCACGCTTATCAGGAAGGGAGAATAATTTTAGAGAATGTACAAATTAACCCCCAGAATGCCAAATGTGCTCTGTAGCGCCACCTAGAAACTTAAAACACTAAAACAGCCACCGCGGTCGTTAGGAATGCCGCGGGGAGATCAAACCAAATTAATGTCTTCGTCTCATCGAGACCTACAAATCAAGCACTGATACCCCTGACCTAAATCCAACAGGAAGTACCCAATTGACCTTTAGAAAAAAGGTTTTCGTCCAAAAAGGCCTTCAAAGAAATGCTATCTCCTCTAAGGATGAATGTCGTACCGGCTTCAAAACACAATGTAATGACAGAGGAGACGCTTTTGCTCAAAGCTCGCGTACACATTTTTAATTACTAGTGCTGTTTCTGTTTTACTACACCTCAAAGTTGGGAAAGCCGAAGCCCCCGTATTCCTCCTCTCAATACAAACCTACATTTCACCGTCTAAACACGATCAAAATAATCACCAAATTTGACACGCTCATCAGGACAGGTGAATATTTCAGAAAATGTAAAAATTAGCCCCCACAGTGCCAAATGTTTTTTTAGCGCCACCCAGAAACACTAAAACGGCCACCATGCCCCGTAGGGAGATCAAACCAAATTTCATTTGTTCGTTTCATACCGGCTTCAAAACACAATGAAATGACACTTCTGCTCAAAACTGCTGAAAAAACTTTTGAGTAACTGCGCGGTTTCCATTTTATTAGACCTCAAATTTGGGAAAGCCAAATCCCCCTGTGTGCCTCTTCTCATTAATAACCCTATAACACGCTCAAAAAAATCACCAAATTTGCCACGCTCATCAGGACGGGTGAATAATTTCAGAAAATGAACAAAATATACCCCCACAGCGCCACGGCCACCATGCACCTGAAACATTAGAAATTTATATTTATTATATTTATATTTAAGGGTTGACTACATTAGAACTTAGCTGGCTAAAGGGGGAAGCTTTATTTATTTTTAATTTTTCCGCCATGCTAGGGACTCAAACCCAAATTTACTCAAAAACTCACCAAATTTGGAGGAAAATGCCCGATGGGAGGATATATACCAGGATGAAAGACTGAGTCAGCATCTTCACAATAGCAGCTGTAGAAGTATTTTCTGTCTCTGGTAAAAGGAAGACTAATCCCGTATGAGACAGACAGTCATAATTTTGTGGATGACCGTGTCTCTGGGCTCTCTGTAGGACCGTCTGAAGGATCTGAATGGGCAGGCTGACAGCCTGATGGCCAGCAACGCCTTTGACACGTCGCAGGTGAAAGACAAGCGCGACGCCGTGAACGGACGATTTGCCAAGATCAAAAACATGGCGGCTGGCCGCCGCGCTAAACTCAACGAGTCCCACCGACTGCATCAGTTCTTCAGGGACCTGGATGATGAAGAGTCTTGGATCAAGTAAGAAAACCCGTCCTTTCCAATTAGGGAACCTTTTATCTGTGTGTTTATTAGCACTCATTAGGGTCCGAGCACTGACAGTGCAGGAGTATAATTAGGGTCCGAGCACTGACAGTGCATTCCTATTGAAACCATAGGGATTTTTTTGTTGGTTTTTTTTCAGTCCAAACTGACACGTTTTTGAGGGCCTCAACATACGTAACATACGCTTGTCAGGCCCGGCAAAAACTTAATAATTTGGGGGAACAACACACAAAATATCTCAACGGCACCACCTGCAAAGTTGTATAAAGGTAGTCCCAAAATCCTGTTTCACGTAGAGACACGAAAATCGGCACACATGTGTAACAGGCAAAGCCGAACAAAAAACTCTATGCTGGCGAGGCCAACAACTCAACAGGAAGTTGGATATTTTGAGGAATATGGCAGATATTGGTGAATTTTAGCTAATTTTACATATTTTCTAGAGTGAACTCGTCCCAGGGGAAACTCCAATCTACTTGGGCTATTTTGATAGAAAGGAGATTGAAGAGCAAAAGTTCTCAAAATCTCTCGTAAAAGTTTTTGGTCATGGCCGTGACCTCTCCACGAAGTTTGATGTTTTGCCATGAAAAAAGAAGTGTAGTGTAAATTGGCTGAAGGTGGTCAGAAATTTGACATGTTGCATCAGAGTCCGGCCCTGATCACAGCCATATGAGGATAACGAAACATCGGCCATATCGCCATGTGCTGGACACAGGAAGTGCTTATAAATACTATGGAATGTTTAAGAGTACACTCATTTGAGATAGTGATAATTTTGACTGCAAATTCTTATTGTTTTAGTCTTTTGAGTAACACGCAATTTAGTTTTAATCTTAGTTTAGTCATCTGAAACCTTTTTAGTCTTAGTCTAGTTTTAGTAGACAAAATATAAGAGTTTTAGTCGACTAAATCCACAGTGGACTTAGTCGACAAAGTGTTTCTCTAGAATATCCGGTCTTTGGCCATATCCATCAGACTGTTATAGAATGGTATTCAAGTTTCAACATGCAATAAAGACACAGATTTTAACAGTTGTATGACAAAACATGTATTTTATTTTATTCTTAATGTCAAAGACATAAGCATGGCATTTTCAGAAATAATTATCTAGCACAAATTAAGCATAAGTCGAAACACATTTTCGATGTAAAACAACTACTTATTTCTTATATCCACTTAGTCCATGGTTGTCTCTGCCATCAATAAAGGATAATGTAGTTATTTTATTACGTCCCCCAAGGACGTAATAAAATCGCCTATGTTTATTTATTTGTTTCTCTCTGTCTGTCTGTCTGTCTGTTAGCAAGATTACGTCAAAACTATTGAACGGATCTTCACCAGATTTTCACCAGAGATGGATCGTAGTCCCCAGATGACTCCATTAAATTTTGGGAGTGATCCAGATCTGGATCTGCATTCTGGATTCTTGATCCTGATTTCAGTTTTCACGGTCTTAAGTAAATTGCGTCAAAACTACTTGACAGATATTCACCAAATTTTCACAGCAGGTAGATATTAGAATATAGAAGAATTGATTACATTTTGGAAGTGATCCAGATCTGGATCAGAATTCTGGATTTGGATTTTAATTTCTGGGGTCTCAAATGAAGATCGCATCAAAAGTACATGACAGATCTTCACCAAATTTTTATTCTTACGTTTATCAATTGGCAAGATACTACCTTTAGATTGTTTCATGGAAATTGAATCCAGATGAAAATTTGAATTACAATGTGGATAAAATTTCTTTCTTTCTGTGTCCACGTCAATGTTAGCGAACATCAGAAATCTCTGCTCTTGTTATCTCTTGCCACTGATTTTTTTCATGATTCTCTCACAAGCTCATCTTTCATCCGAGACGGCCGAGAATTGTGCAGTTTGTGGGAGCGTTAAGACTGACTTGTGGTGGCCACTTGAGGTGGTTCATCTAATCAGGATACCCCCTGATCCGCCTCCCTTTAGAGGTTTACCAGGCACGTCTAACTAGGAGGAGGCCCCGAGGTCGGCCCAGGACTCACTGGAAAGATTATATCTCTGGCTTGGCCTGGGAGCTGCTCAAGGTTCCCCCAGAAGAGCTGAAGGAAGTTGTGGGGACATAGATACTTGGGCTTCTCTGCTCTCTATACTGCCACCGTGACCAAAATGGATGGACAAAATGGGACTAGTGGTTACTAGTGGTACTAGTAGTTAGCATCAGAACAAATTGTATTGATGAGTATTAGAATGAGTATTAGAAACAGTTTCTACAATACAAGCTCAGCCAGTTGAAAAATTACTCAAAACTAGGTATTGCACACAAGAAAAAATTAGTGCCACTATTTATTTTTGCAGTTGAGGATGTTGGCGATGAGCAGTACTGACCATACAGCCTTGACAGCAGCAGGAAGGAAAGACCTGTACTATCTCTCCTTCACACACTTAGCCCGTCACTGAATGAGCTCTACAGAGTTGTCATTGTGTCCTGCATGTGATGGGAGTCATTGTCTTTTATGGCTGACAGTTTAGCTATCACCCTTCTGTGTCCTTGATGTTGGCATAGAACAAGTCCAGTGTTTTTTCCTCCCTGGTGTGGCAGGTCGTTTTGTATGAATATATTGGTCTGGAGATACTCATCAATTACATTATTTTCACACTTTTCACTGAAGTTGAGCTTAAACAGGTGTTTGATGGTTCACCTGCGCAGGGAGAAGAAGTTACTTGTAAGTTCGGAGGACTACGGACGTGATTTGACAGGAGTTCAGAATCTGAGGAAGAAGCACAAGAGGCTGGAAGCGGAGCTGGGAGCCCATGAACCGGCCATTCAGGTAAGCATGCTCAATATACGGGTCTAAAACTAAACTACACTGTGAGACAAGGTGAATGCAAGATAGCTCAACATCTTTTAAAATGTAGAAACTGGTTGTGAAGAACCTTTGCACGTCTGAGGCTCCTAAAACACAACAAAGCAGCAAATATTGTGGTGCATACTGAAAACTGTTTTAAAATCTCTGCTTGTTATGATCAGATAAGAGCCGTCACACAATCTTACTCTGGATCTTACTCAAGTGTAAACACACCATGGGTTGGCTACAATTTCTTTAAAACTATAATCACAATGTCTCAAACATAACGTCCATAAGATATCAAGATTTGCAATTTACATATTGAAAAGATGGACATATTTGCAATAAATTCTGTTTTCATGCACTGTGTTTTCTGGCTCTGCAAATCCATATAATTTTCCAATTTTTTGCACTAGATTACATCAACAACAGGTTTCACTTCATTATTTCAACTTTATATTAATCCTGGTGACAATACACCATAAATTAAAAGCACAATAATCAAAGAAAAAAAATAATGATTAAAATTTTTAAACTAAAATATATTAAGTCAAAATAAAATGGGTCATGACATCCATTGTGTCAACATTGTGTTTTATTCTTTGTGTTTTTTGAGTTTAGAATGCTCATTGTTGTCCGGCACTTTGTTCCAAGTTTGTTTTGGGAGGTTTTTCCTGATAGAACTGAAGTTGAGTTAAAGATTAAACAATTAAAAATGTGTACAAAAATATTTTTTTTATATACTGAAGTAGCTTTCATTGTGAAAGTCATTCTCAAAGCTTTTATCCAGTTATATACACACATCTCATGGTGATGAGTAGTCACCACATGACTCTTCTAAGGAAGTTCAGATCATTCTGTTACTCCAGGGTTTGAGAGAGAGAGATGGAAAGAAAGAGAGGGAGAGATAATCATGAATTTTTCCACATGTACACATCAGTGTTTGGGATACCTGTTGCTGGACGTGTTTGTTCTGTGTTCCCAGTCTGTGCTGGACACGGGGAAGAAGCTGTCTGATGATAACACCATTGGGCAAGAGGAGATCCAGCAGAGGCTTGCTCAGTTTGTGGACCACTGGAAGGAGCTGAAGGACTTATCCGGAGCAAGGTGGGTCTGCGCCCTGCAGCTCCAGAGCTACAAAGCTAACGTTAGCCGGAGAAGATCACAGTGCCTTTTCTTGTTTTTGTTAAAACACAATAAAATTGTTGTTGTAGTGATACAACAAAATCTTTCCATTCAAAAGTACAAAACCGTAGATGAAAAGTAGAAAATGCTGCATGTAAAATAGAATTTAGTAAAACGACGAGTCAACTAAAACAAATGGCGCTAACAAATTTATACAAATCACTGGCATTTTCGTTGACTATGTCGATTATTCGCGGCAGCTCTAGCAAACATCCAATGCTGATCAAATTTGCTGTAGAGGTTGTAGAGGTTGTTTTGTCGAATCAAACACACGCACAGAGCTGTGTGTGACAGTGTGTCTTGGACCCTCAGGGGACAGAGGCTGGAGGAGTCGCTGGAGTACCAGCAGTTTGTGGCGAACGTGGAGGAAGAAGAAGCGTGGATTAATGAGAAGTTGAACCTGGTGGGCAGCGAGGACTACGGAGACACTCTGGCTGCTGTGCAGGTACTGTCTTCCCCCGCACCTACATGTCTGTGCAATCCATTGCAGGTCAATTCCCAGTTTCACTGCTGTCTTTGTTCCAGGGGCTGCTGAAGAAGCACGAGGCATTTGAGACGGACTTCACTGTGCACAGGGACCGTGTGAACGACGTGTGCACTAACGGTGACGAGCTGATCAAAAAGGTACCGATTATTCACAGCAGGAAACACCAAGATCGTCTGCATTCTCAGCAGTGCTAAGTCTCAGTGTGTGTCTTCATAACAGAACAATCATCATGTGGACAACATCAATGCCAAGATGTCGGCTCTACGAGGCAAAGTGTCCGAGCTTGAGAGGGCTGCCGCTCAGAGAAAGGCCAAGCTGGATGAAAACTCTGCTTTCCTGCAGTTCAACTGGAAGGCCGACGTGGTGGAGTCCTGGATCGGTACAATCAAAAACCTGTCTTCACTTGTATTGAAACCAGACTCATCACAATTCTCCAGGATATAAAAGAGTTAATGGATTAATAACAACAAAAACATGCAGCAACAAAAGAACTTGAGATGAACTTCCATAATCCAGAAAGTTAGAAGGAAGAAGGACAAAGTGTACGTGCCCCATCAGTATCTCATACAGATACTGACAAGAGGAGACATGAAAATCATGAAAAAAGTCAGAGAACTGGACCTGATAAGTTTGCGTCCTGAATTTTTACCCAAATTTACACATTTTCCAGAGCGAGAACGTCCCATGGGGAAACTCCAATCTACTTTGACTTGGGCTCTTTTGATAGAAAAGGGGTTGAAGAGCAAAAGTTATCAGAATTTCTCGCGAAAGTTTCAGGGCGTGACCGTGACCATGCTACAAAGTTTGATGTTTAGCCATGAAACAGGAAGTGCAGTGTAAATCAGCTGAACCGGGTCAGATTGACCTGAAATTTGACACTTTGTGTCAGAGTCTGGTCCAGATCACAACCGTATGAAAATAATGACCATCGGCCATGGCAAGGCAAATTTATTTATAGAGCACCATTCAAACACAATGCATTTCACAGTGCTTTACAAAGAATTAAAGGAAATTAAACAAACTACAGAAAAACTTTATGAAGACATAAGAAATACATAAATCAAAGCAGTCAACAAAAAAAAAAAAAAAATTATGCTTTTACAAGGAATGATTTAAAAATACTGGCCAATCACAGAGCTTGAAGACAAGTCAGTTACCAAAAGAGGATTTGCCTTCAGCACGAGCACGGATATTGATGCGTTTTACTCGTATCATGCTCGAACTCGTCAAAAATGCTTTATCTGTACCGGGGATCTGGCTCAACCCTAGTAATTAGTGTATACGTTAACATTAGCACACACACCAATCAGCATCCACGCTAAACAGCATAATTGTTCATTAATTAATTAATAATATTAGCATCTGTGCTAATTAGCAAAAGTGCAGCATAAGAATCCACATTTGATCACTGTAAAGAGATGCAACCATTGGGCATAGCGCCATCTACTGGAACCTGGAAGTGAGACATAGACGCTCAATTCTGGCTGAAACTTTACACATTGCATCAGAGTCTACATCTGACAGCCATATGACAACTACCACCATTGGCCATAGCGCCACCTGCTGGATACAGGAAGCGAGGAGTATCTGCTATGTTCTGGCTGAAACGTTTCATATTGCATGATTTTGATCACAACCGTAAAGGCTGTTATATGCTTGACGCATGGACGTGACGCACGATTAAGTTCCGCACGGAACTTAATCGTGCGGAATCAGCATTACAGAGTGTCATTTATACTACACGTGGCTCCTGCTCCCAAAGAGCAGGGGGCAGTGCATCGCAAATACACTTCCACTGCAGCATTAAATTAGAGCAGAAGTAGACTTCTCCTTGACACCAGCAGGTGATCCTGCGAGTGGAGAACTGAGAGGAGCAGAACACAAAAAGCTGTTGGACATTGGCCGCATCTTGCGCTGCAAATTCAGCTCAAAATGACTTTTCCTAACACCACAGGAACTTGAACTCTGGCAGGAGAATGTTTTTAGAAAAGCTCAGCTGGAGAAATACTGGCCTTTATTGAATTTGCGATTCAACAGTTTTTAATGCAAGAAACAATATTGAACAATTGATGTGTTTTGTTTGTCAAAAATGGTGATAAATAAAATAAAATATCAAGAAAAGAAAGTACAAATAACTCGTATGTCTGTTTGATTTTAAAATTAGATTTCAGCTCCAATATCTTTAAATTCAAGTCTTCAGTCCTCTTCTTCAGCGCCGCCTTTTTTTCAGCACATCTCCGCCCGTGTAGTCAGAAAAATTTTGAGGCGAATGGAACGATGACAATCCGCATGAACTCGCCGCACAGATGGGTGTGGCAGCTGAAATTCCGTAATTTTGCCTCACGGAGCTCGCGGACACGTCAAGCATAACAGCCTTAAGACAGACATCGTTCGGGCATAAGACCACCTGCTGGAAACAGGAATTGAGGCATACATGCTCCATTCTGGTTGAAACATTACAAGTTGCATGAGAGTCCACATCTGATCACAGCCTGAAGACAGTTACAACGGTTGGGCATAGCGCCACCTGTTTGTAAGGGGAAGTAGGGTGACATGCACAAAGTTTTGACATGCGACATTCCAACGTGCGTGGGTGTGCAAAGACCTGTGCAACACTGCTTGCAGCTTTAATTTTTATTATTTTCACATTGACTGAGCAGAATACTGACACGAACATGTGTTTTGGTTGAATTGTTCAGGAGAGAAAGAGAACAGCTTGAAGACTGATGACTACGGCAGAGACTTGTCCTCCGTGCAGACCCTGCTCACCAAACAGGTACTGTTTTCCTCTGCACACCTTATCCCCTCACTTTTCTTGTTAGCAGAATGGCTGATGCGTGTCTTCTCCCTCCATCCATTGATATTGCACTAATTCTGTTTGTTACACTCTCCATTCGCACTGTAAGAGGAGCAGCTCTCTTGTTTTGTTGTACATCCTGTAATGGTAATAATAGCTGTTATATTGTTTTATGTCTGCAGGAGACGTTTGACGCCGGTCTGCAGGCCTTCCAGCAGGAAGGCATCACCAACATCACGGCCCTGAAGGACCAGCTGCTTGCAGCCAAACACGTTCAGTCCAAAGCCATCGAAGCTCGCCACGCCGCTCTTATGAAGCGCTGGAACCAACTGCTCTCCAACTCCGCTGCCCGCAAGAAGAAGCTTCTGGAGGCGCAGGAGCACTTCAGGAAGGTCTGAGAAAACGGCCTCCTCTCACTTGACCAATCAGAGCTCTGTCCTACTGTTTCACATCTGCTCTGCTCTGCTCTCAGGTTGAGGACTTGTTCCTCACGTTCGCCAAGAAGGCGTCAGCTTTTAATAGCTGGTTCGAGAATGCGGAGGAGGACCTGACAGATCCAGTGAGGTGTAACTCTCTGGAGGAGATTAAAGCGCTGCGCGAAGCCCACGAGGCCTTCCGCTCCTCGCTGAGCTCGGCTCAGACCGACTTCAACCAGCTGGCGGAGCTTGACCAGCAGATCAAGAGCTACCAGGTGGTGTCCAACCCCTACACCTGGTTCACCATGGAGGCCCTGGAGGAGACCTGGAGGAACCTGCAGAAGATCATTAAGGTGAGTTCACTGCTCCAGCTTACAGAAGCTTCTCTCTGTCCTCAAACCATCAGGCTGAGAGTGTGTGTGTGTGTGTGTGTGTGTGTGTGTGTGTGTGTGTGTGTGTGTGTGTGTGTGTGTGTGTCTGTCAATGGTCTAAAGCGATGCAGTTTGCTAGATTAGATTGCACAATACTCCGCAAAAGTAAAAGTAAAAAGTCCACAAGGAGAAAGAGAGAGATCATTTAAAACTCTAGCTCCATTGAGATGAAGTTTTAAAAAAAACACTGTGCTATTTTGGTTGATGTCATATGTGATGAGTGTTACTGAGTCACACAACACAGATTTGCCTTGAAAACCGCTGCCTGAACCTTTCCAGCCACAGGACCCTCGGCAGGATGCATCAGATTTAAAATGGCATCCTTTTCGTTTTTATGAAGCAACCTGCTCCAAAGCTGTTCATGTCAGACTATCTAATGCTGTTTTTATGCAGTAATGCATTTCATGATCGCTGCCATCTGTCATTTGAAAACAATGTGAATAAAACCATCAATTTTATGATTAATCAAGCAACAGTTTGCTACAGTTTGCTTTGTTCCAGTGGCAGAAGAAGTGAAAGATGAGCACAAGATAGACATTATTTTGCAGTGTGTGCATGACTTTGCTGCACCTAAATTACACAAAGACCAGAAATCAATAGAAAGTCATCAACAAAAAAAAATATTGTCTCTGTCCACTACTGTAGAGAAACATACCGAGGTCTAGTATAGACATGGAAAAGTATTTAAAAAAAACTTCTTTAACTCCAGTTTGGGACTGATTATTTAGTTTGATGATTATAAGAATCTGCATGGTTTTGTGGTGGTTGGTTCACAGTGTGACTATCCCTGGTTCAATTCCAGACTTGGGAGCTTTTATGTGTGGAGTTAGAACAGAGGCGTCCACTAAACCTACAGGAAAACATATCAAGGCAGAGCTCGGTGAATTCCCTGTGCTCGCTTGTGATCTACCATTACTTTGTTTGTGCCATCCAGAGGCAACATTTCTCTTTAATTCGCCTTGCTTTGTTTGGAAGTTACATTAAACATGAATGATGGTTGGAGTTGGCAGCTGCAGCTTGGACAATCCTGGGTTAGCGTGTGATAAAGTCTTTCTTGATGTGTGGAAGCCTTCCTTGTTAAGATTTAGTCAAATCTCTCTCTGACCTGACCTGTTTTGTTCATATGTTGCGAAATGTCTTGATTCCTGGTTTTGGAGCGTCTCCATTCATGCATGTTTTGGATGTTGTCCTGCTCCAAAACATCTGATTGTAACGTGTGGCTTATTAGACTTCAGAGCCTCATGATTACAGAACATGTAGTACATTTAGAGACTGATGAGCAACTTAAAAGATTGGTATGGAAGTAGATAGTGGAGTGGACGTCACTTTGCCTCCTTGGGAATCTGCTTTGATCTCGCAACATTTCTGAGGGTTAATTGTAACTTGCAGCGGCAGCCATGAAATTTCAGACATCGTTAGAAAGTTAGTGGTCTGGAGTCACTCGACTATGACATTCTCTGTCAGTAAACTTCTCTTCCCATGTACAACATAGGATCAGAGAATGTAAGCTATAACCAATGCATTTTTGTTTACGTTTTGACAGATCAAATTTTCTCATGTTTAGCCGCCTTTACAGACGCCTGTCTCCTCAGCTCGTGAAGTATCACCACATATTTCCATCCTCCGAAAATTTCTGCAAGTTCCGCATAGAAAAGAAGTTATTTTTAGACTTTTCTTCAGCAAGTTGAGCATTTTGTTTCGTTTGTGTTTGAGCCAGCAGGCTGTTTGAAGGTCCGCTGTCAGCTCGGGTCTACTTCCCTCCCGTCTGATTCTTCTGTTTTCTCCATAGCGCCACCAAAAACTTCACACACATGCAGCCTGCTTATGTAACTAACAACCTGACAGTTTACTTTCTTCGAGCCCATTTTTTTTTTTTTTTTTTTTTACAGATATGCATAAACATGGCTTGATTTATACCACGGGACATTGGAATACACACACACACACACAGGTTGTAAGACGGTCTCTGTCTATGTTCATTAGTGCCCGCCTTACAGAAATAAACACAGGTGGCCTCCTGGACAGTGAAGAAGAGCCAAAACGAAATCCCTCTTGCAGGTGTTTTTTGAAGATTCATGCCGTCTTCAATTATTATCAACCAAGATGGTACCAACCTGCATAATAACTTCCAAATTTAAAGTATGTTTTGGTGTATTTTGATTTTTGATAACGACTTTGTTCCGGGGTTACCAAGGTTGTTCAAATTAGACTGACGTCTTTGTTCACTGCTGTTATTTAGAAAGCTTCTGTTTCTGCATGTTATTGAGAGTGAGTCTGTCCATCAGCAGTAGTTTTACTATAATACAAATTAGTGGCCAGCTTTCCCTAAAGCAATCTGAAAGGGAGTCAAAGAATGTTTTTTTTAAGCGGGGGAAATCACAGATTTCAACGGAGATGCTTCCTGTGACTTTTTCTTTCCTCTTATTTCCTCCTCTAAATTGATTCCAATGCACAACCGGATGGTGACCAGTGGCAGTGTCTGATTTAGGATGATAGTAATTTATGCGTCACCTCAGCGGGTGAATTAATATGTGGAGCACTTCATGTCAGTGGGCTTTCAATATCATATATTCTAAAAAAATGTTTTGATGAAGTTTGCTGTTGTAACCAGTGTTTTATTTCAAAATTGAGCATGCCATCACTTTCATGGTAGCACCACATCAAAATCTCAATATCAAACTAGCTTAGATATATTTTTCATGACTAAACATTGAAAAGAATGTGACAATTTGATGTACCAGATTCTTCTGTCCCAGATCTGTTTCTTGGAAATGCAAGTGAAGTAGTTGTCAGATAGGGTTCTTGTCGTCTAATGTAGGTGAGATTATGAGATTACGTCACATGACATGAAGATTGTAATTATGTCTGAAATTAGAATGAGGGTTTTTTTTTTCCTGAAAAGTAATTAATTGTTGAATAGCTCAACAAAAGGACTTGTTGTATCGAAGGTTTCTTCTTTCAGTCCTGGGTGTGATTGTTTTTGACTGTTCCTCCTGGAGTCTGTCCTCGTTTCCTGCACTGAGAATAATACATGTCAAACCTTTTGATTATCGCTCTGTTTCTGGAGAACAAACTGCTTTGAATGTTTGGCGTGAGCTCTACTTTTCACAGCAATTGTAGAGTTTCCCAGAAAAAGAATCCGAGCGCCACACGATCGGCCTCGGAAATCGTTGTCGGATCACTAAAGTGGCCCCTCATTTCGCCAACTGGCCCCAGAGGTTGGATCTCAGTGACGATTTAACACAATTTATCCCATTTTCTGTGAAATCCACGATTTAGCCTCATTGCTAATGTAGCTTATAAATCATTAAGCCGTCAGCTGTTCTTTCTGCTTTATGCAGCTTTGATGTTTCATACAGCTGATGCTGCACGCACACACACACATTCACATCTACACAAACACACACACAAACTTGTTTCTACATACAGGAAGTTTCTTTGTGCGCCATTTCTGGCGACTTAGCCTCTCTGTGATTCCCCTCCTGTGAGCAAAACAGAGGGGCATTTTGTACAGGGGGTAAACAAAAAAGGCAAACAATTTTGTGGTGATGATTGTTCTGCCAGC
>OMNM01039412.1:11780-27833 GCA_900302745.1 Parablennius parvicornis | reverse complement strand
TTCAAAAGCGTCATAAAACTACTCAGATACAAATAGACAAGTGTGACATTCATAGTGAAGGAGTAAAAATAAGAAAAGAAAGTCTCATATACTTAGGCCAAAATTAACAAAAAAACACATCCTGAAAATTGGGATAGTAAAGAATTTTAATTTAAATGTCATAACAGAAATGTTCCAAAGGGAAATACATTTAGTTCAGCACTTCCTGTTCAAATTAGTGTGAGGTTTGAGTATCGTTTTTGTTTTTTTGTTTTTTTGTCTTTTGCTATTTTGATATTACAGTAGCAGTTTTTGTCTTTCTTTCAATTGAGATTGTTTCTGTGTGTGACCAGTCTTAACTTTTGAGCATGGATGGATGGCATTTATGATAGTTTTTGTTTCTAAATGGTTGTTGACACTACATGAATCTATGAAAATCTGATTAAATGAGGTCAGTGAAATTTACTGGTTCAATGAAGGTTTCTTTTGATATGTGCATTTAGGACACAATTTCTCTCAATTTTCTCATCATAATAACAAAACTAAACATGTGTGAGTGGGAAATTGTTTGTCTGAATATCTATCAACAAATGGACTGTGAAAAATATAGTTTAGGTTAAAACGGTTATGTTACTTGTGTCAAATGTTACATTAATAAAAGTAGGTTCAGCATCTCGCTTGGAAAAAAATAATCCAACACACATAGGGTAGGAATCATGTATGGTCTTGCCCCACCCTTTTAGGTGATTTGACTTTGTCCTCTCTCCATCATGGTCTCCAGAGGGGACAATGGTTTAAGTAACTCATGTTAAAATATCTGAACATTCAACCTTTACAATCCTCTTTTTTACAGCCAAAAGCATCTGACTGTAGCTGAAACACTGCAAGAAGGATTAATGAGGCCAACAAGTTGTGCTTGTGCACAGACTCCTATAGTCCTGTTTCCAGTTCCCTCTGCATCCTGGCAAACATCTGGGAAAACCGTCCCTCAGAGGACCATGATGGATTTTCACTGAGGTCTTTTTTTTTTTTTATATAAGTGAGACCCTATAAGGCACTGCATCTCAGATCCTGGCTAAAATAGGTACAGTGATTTAACTAGAGAGTAAGAAATGTGCTACATTGTACTTCAGCACTGGAAATAATTTTGTCCCAACAAGTTCAAATCCTGTAAGTTATAGTTTCCAACTTCAGTCAAAGATAGTGAGACACGTTGCATGCTATACAAGGCAGAGCCTCTTAACCTCTTGCCATTATTTCATTCAGCCACTACATAGTAAAATAAGATAGAACGACTAGAAATAGGGAAATACTAAACATTTTATTAGGTGGGTCAATCACGCCAACTGCTGTCTTATATCTTTTACAGCAGTGTCTTCACTGAACATAAATGCATTAAAAAGGCACTTGTCATTTTCATAGGTCTCAGTGGGACTAAGTGTTTCTCCAACAAGCCAACTGAGAGCCATTACACTCAAGTATGACCCACTAAGAGCAAATGTCACCTTGAGCTTTAGTCGTTTCACCAAAAGTAGCGGAGCACTTCACCAGTAAAAAAAAAAAAAAAGAGAGAGAAAATAACATGTTAAAGATGTAGATGAGGTCAAATTTGAAGGAGAAATGTAATTGTTTGAGTCCCAGTGGCACATTGGGCATGAAACTGTAGGAGGTGTAACTCTGATGAGCTTCTGCTGATCAACTAATTATGATTACATTTACAAAACAGTCAGCATGGTACCAAATGTATTTTTAGGTAATGAATTAGCATTCCTGATGAGAGAAAATATGTCACAACTGCTGTATCAACACACGTCATTGTATGAGACGAAAATACATCTTATTTAAATATAGTAGGAATTGTAAAGCTTCTTGTCAATCAGTCTTGAACCGAAAACTTTTGTTGTTATCTAACATCGTTACATACAGTATGATAAGACACCAACAAAAATAAGAAGTGTTTGTCATATTTTCTTAAGCTATGTGTTTTCTATGAGTTCTTTAACATAATAGATAAATGGACTATGTTGTGCCAGTCTAATTGGATAAAGGGTATCTATGGAGCATCGCTGTTTGGTGGGATCTGTTGTTCCTCATGTGTTCTAACCAAGTAAACTGCTGCATAATCACATTCAAGCCAAATTCTATTTACTTTCTGGGGCACTGCTGCTCTGGCAAGAGGAAAAGTCGGGTAGGTGGAAGGGCCCTTTTATAAATGAGTGCCCTATTGCCAGTCTATCCATCCTAATGCTAATATAGTTTACGGGGCCAGTGAGAGACCCTGACAGACCGGCAATGGGCTGGGGAGGCACAGCTTAAATCAATTAGCTCGGACAAATGTCCTCTAAATCATGCCCAACATGGCCTGGAGCAACAGGCTGACAATGGGAGGCACATGTAGGCATAGGAGAGCACTTAGTGTGTCCCATAGTTATGGCTGAGTGGTGACTGCTAAGAGTACACTTAGTGTTATAGCTAACTGTGTACAGAAGTCACACGAGGCAAGGACCAAACCTCCAGTTCACCGCTGGGTTCATTCTTCAAGAAGCTGCTCACTTCTATATTAGAGAGAGAGTGTGTTGTAGTGTCGACATGGATTTCTGGGTATTTCCTCTGGAGCACCTCCCACAATCCAAAGGCATGCTTAACTTTAAACAAGCCATTGGTTATTGTCTCCAACTGCTTCCTGCAAGTCTACTTTGAAAACACCTGGCGTAGAAGAGGAATGATGAATCCAGACAATGTGCAGTGTCTCGACTGGTCTTCACCATGTTTGTCACCCAAATAATCTTCATCCCATTCGTCAAGCTACTGGTCATTTGGGTGAACAGGTCAAAGCTCAGTTCAATTTATGTTACAGTCCTTGTAATGATCCATAACTGGAATGTCCTCAATGCTGTCCGGCGGTCTAATGTGTCCATCGGGGCATCCAATCTAGCCCACAGGATAACCTCGCATAATGTAAATACAAAGACATCACCTTTTTTTTTTTCTTTCCACACAAACTAAATTCTAAAGTCACTGTATCCCTATGGAGTCAGACTGATTTGATAAACTCAAAACTGAGACCTAGAAGTGGACAGCTGATGGAGCAATGCTCATGTATGAAGAAAGAAAATATAAGTCACATTTATTCATTGTGAATAAATCATACGTTTGTTGTTGGTGGTTAATTGTCATTTCAATGATCCAGCCACACTGAGAAGAAACACTATGCGGCCCAACCACACAAGGACAACCTTGCATGCATACGGAAATCCGCTGCCTATGACTCAAAGGTTCTGAGCTGGTTCTGCAAAGGTTTTTGTTTTTTTCCCTGTTAAAAGGGAGTTTTTGTTTTCTCGCTCAATTGGAATATTTATGTTTTTCTCTGTTAAAGTGCTTTGAGATGACTGTTATCTATATCATATATGTGTGTGTGTGTGTGTGTGTGTGTGTGTGTGTACATACATACATATATATATATGTATAATTGACAAAACAGAACTGATCTATAACAAAATTTGATATGTTTGTCCATGTATGGAGATCTTGGATCACAAGGTTCCTGAACACAAGTTGGGATAGTCTGTTTCATTCACGCTCCACTGCCTCTGGTTCATTCAACCAATTTCTCTACTGTAACCGAGCCCAGTCGGACGCCGCTGCAATTGGCTCTTTATGCAACACATTACAGTTGAATTTGAACAAAGCGCTGAGCTCAGCAGCTTTCCTCCGGGCACAGCTGCCAGAAGTATTTACCTCCTGAAAGAGAGTGTCATGCCACTAAACTTACGCCAAATGATTTATGACAAGTGGGCTCAGGCAGTGAGTGTACAAACAAGGTTACACCACATTTCTTTAAAAGCTCCTCTATCCCATCTCAAGCACACCGCAGTGAGCTGCCCCGGCTATTTCTTGATTTAAGTGTTTCGCGTTGACTGAGTGTGACCAGGAAACAATACAAGGCAGTTTCTAAGAATGTGCCTGCCACTTGGAGAGTGTGACGGGTGTAGAGAATGGCGAGGGTTATCACACAATGAGGAAAAGGTCAGGACATATGGTGGCTATGCTGAGAAGCTGTATGTGGGAGATAACATTTCCCACCAGTGATTGTGACCACAGTGGAGACTTTGAGAAGGAGAGGGTCTCAAGGGGAGCAACCAACCATCTGGAACCCTGCGAGCTGTGACAATTCCAATTTACCTCTACCTGCGGACCAGTCAGTAAGCTCGCTGTAGAGCTCGCCGGGGCAGAGAGCAGCCCGAGAGATCAGGCAAGACACACTTTTCTCATTGGTTGAATTTTGCTCCGAGGCAAAGTAGAGTTACAAGAAACCTTTACCTCGACAAGATGTTCTTGATAGATTCTTGTTGTATTTTGAAATGTTCAGTCCATGTAATGAAAATCTGAAAGGTCTCGATTTACATTTAGATTCTGTCAGCTCACAGTATTATAAAGAAAGAAAAAACTGCGTTTGCCAACGTCGTGATTGCTCTTTGAATGTATCATTGGACGTCCATATTGTAAATGACCAACAACACAATTCATTTTAATATTACCATACTGAGTTATGAAATGCTAGGATTGCAACATACATTTAATCAAAACAAGGGCACTGGCCAAACTGCCCGGCCTGACTTATTGCCAAGAAAAGGCACTTTCACTCATGCAGTCACAAAACCTGATTAATCTGCTGGGAATGGATCAGTCACATTTTATAGAAGGACACTTTCTCCTTTTAGAAATCATCTCACTTCCTTCTTAAATGTGAAACAAAGAGTTCTTTGTCTTGTTTCTCAGAGAGAAAAGAAGACACACTTTCACTAATGTACTTTAGTATTAGTCTCCTCTGAATTACAGAAGAAGAGTAAAGTATCTAATCCACACAACCTCAACATTTTGTATTTGTGGTCAGGAGTTAGACGAGTATGGACTGATCATTTTGATTAACTATGAAGCTAGCAGCAAGTAAGTTTGGTTTATGAGAAAACCAGCATAGTTTTGTTCAACACTTCAAGAATAAATGTGTTTGTAAAGTTCTCAGTCAGTCATTGGTTTCCGGTGCTGAATGTTCTCAGTTATATTGGCCAACGTGTCACTGATTTACCCTTTAATTTCTGTATTTTCTACACATTTTCAGTGTCTTTGAAGAGCTGTTGAAGGCAATTCGATTAAATATATACAGAATGAAAACGTTTATAAGTGAATGAATTCGATTGAAAACAACTGACTTTAGAATCACATGTATGGGAGTGGACACACGTGCTGGTTGTGGGACGGACAGTGTTTGACGTCACATGAGATGATAGGGTGAAGACTTTCCTGTTCTTTATTACAGATTTAACACCGACACTATATTCGTATTCAAAGTGACCATGGCATCTCAAATTCTTTGGATCAATATGTAGGTTTTAATTAAAAGTAGTTAACTGATAAAACATAAAATTACATTGGTAAAAAGTCCAACTTTCCTCTAGTTTCTTCAATCAGTGGTTCTAAGCCTTTTTCTTGAGGGACACCAATGTTTGCCATTGTAAACTGAGGCAACATCTCCCCCATCATATGTTGTGCAAGTATGAAAAAAACAAACAAACTGAAAGAACCTCATATAACCACTATATGTGTAACACAGATTCTTGTTATGTAGACTATTCTATTGATTCTGTTCTGTAACAATGAGTTCTTTTTCAGAATAAACTCAGGGTTTACACACCAGGGTGGACTCAGTTTACAGTTTCAAACTTTCCTTAGACAGTTTTCCACCAAAAATGATGACGGAAGCTCTTATTCAAATTTTTTTTCCAGTCTTATTTTCTTTTTGACCGATTCATCTTTCTTCTCAGCCCGATGCACCTGATTTCTCCTGCTGCTTACTTTGCGAGCACACCTTTGCGTTTATTGCTAACAGTTTTAAATAATTTTTTTTAAAAACATTTTTGGAACTAAATCATATATTTCTAATGTTTGTTCTCTTTTTTATTTTTTATTTGTTGTCGCATTTTCTATTTGTTTGACCGAACAAACTATTACTATTACTGAAACTTTGTGGTTTTCTAGCATGGATTAATTAAATGCTGACTCACCTATCTCAAAACATAAAGAAATGTTATACCTTTTAAAAAAAAAAGGTATAACATTTGCTTTACGACTCCTTTGGTGCCCCCCCGTGCGTGCGTGTCAGGACCTCGTGATCACTGTCTTCGAGAATTGATGTCAGAATATCACTGATTATCGACAAAACTCGGACTAGTTAAAGCCTAGTACATAAGTCTAATATTCTCAAAACCATCTCTCAGATAATCTGTTATAAACCAGCTTTCTGTTTCCGGAATCGCTTTTAGTTTATTCACCAACTGTCAATACCAAATTAAACCCTCTCTGTTTGCTGAATTCTATACTCTACTGGATCTTAAACAGATATGTTGTATACATTTTCCTTTTTTATGTCATTTAACAACATTTTGGGCTTTTATGTTTCGATATGCCTTTCATGTTTTAATTTTTCTTAGTTTTTATGTCTTGTATTATCCTGCATTTGTAGCTGTTTGTGTTTGTTGAAGTAAAGAACTTGTCTAGAACATACAAGTAACAAAGAGGCACCGAGACGAGTTCAAGTAGCTTATGAAGATATGAAAAGAAAAATGGAAGCTTCTCTTTGTATAATGTATTTTTTTTGTTAAAATCAAAGTCGTTTTTTACACTGAACTTTTTATTTTTTATTTGTATTCATAAGGTGACTGATTGAAGAGTTTGTTGTGGATGGGAAATGTAACAGCGTTTCAATATTCATTTGCCACCTGAGCTGAAGACATATCATATTTTACAGTGAGAAACAGCCTTCTCTCATCATGCGATCCATCTTGATTTTGAAAAAAAAAAAAAAAAATGCTATCATCCCATATTTCCAAAGAGGGGTAACATATGCAAGATAAATACAGGAACTGGATAGAAGGCATTTTCTGTTGGGAGACTTTACAGCCTCACCCTCAGTAACAAACTATCCTCTACCTGGGTGTATTTGCTTTCAGCTAATTGATGGATGGTCGGATCTCCATGTGGGAAATGCGGCTTCACATCCAATCTGTTTCACTTATTTTGGGGTAAGTACCAGCCACGCTGCCTCTGGTTAGTTGATTATCCCTGCCCTGCATCATTAGCAGCTGGTCCAGACAGACATGCAGCAATCAGTCACTGCACCATGTGAAACCGCCCCCTCAGGATGAGATCTCTGTGAAGATGATGATGATGATGATGATGATGATGATGATGATGATGATGAGTGCTTCTGTCGGCCTCCTGGGTACTGTGGATGACAGGGAGGCTTCTTCCTCCCAATCTGGCTCCCTGGAGAGTTGGTTTGATGGTAACACAGCCACCAAATTGAATCACACAGACATAATCCAGGCCAAACATACAGATGTCATTAACCCCACATATCCAGTGAGTTACGGCTAAAAGGATACGGTTGCGTCATGAAACCACCAGGAAAGTAAAATCAATCCCGGCTGTTCACTCAAGAACAGACTTCACAGGCATTTTCTTCATTATTCCAGAGGTGAATCTTACGAAACGGGGAGCCTTTAGGTGATTTCACCGATGGATACACAAGCATCCCATTTCACTTGAAACTCATTCATAAAAAAAAAGACATTTATAATGCAGCTGATGTTGTTTTTTTTAAAAGATATTCCTTAGTAAGACATAAATCTTATTTGTTCCTCCAACAACAGACTGAAGCTTGTTTAATTCTTGGTGTCCTCCCCTGGGGACGGCCTCACTGCTTCCTCTCATTCCTGTCCGGCTCAGGTGGGCCTTCTCCCTGACCAGATAGCCGTCGATCGAATCTGCACAGCTCTGACCCCAGAGTGAGCTCCAGCTGAGGGTCTTAGCGTCGTACGTCCATAACGCCAGAGTTGCGTTGTCAATCCTTGCCATCATAATTACATCTGTCCAGGACCAATGTCTCCAGTTCTTCCTGCTCGCCACAGATGAGCTCAGGGGGATTGAGTTTTGAAGGAGGTTTTTTTCATGATGTAAAAATCAGTAGCGGATAGGAGATTACATTTCCAAAGTGAAGCCATTGAAGAAGGATTGTACCGACAAGGCAGTGGTCAGTTGTTCTTAAAAGCAAACATCTCTCATGATGAGCAGAGTCTCGTCTCTTCCGCGGTAGATTAAGATAAAAAACATGCAAATGTTTTTATGCCCCATTCATGTAAATCTTATTGATCTTGTTAATTAAGTCTTTAATCCAGAGATAGCTTTTCATTTCAGAATTAATTCAGGGTGAAGATTTTTCTTATGTATCAAAGGTTAAAATAAAATCAGCAATCTGTCTGACATACCAGGACCAAAAAATGTGGATAAATGAACTAACCTTATACAGTTCTTCATGTTTAGACAGACACGGTGCATATATGAATGATATTTTCTGAAGCACAGCTGCAAGATGTGTACATTATGCAACAGGCTTAACTTTAACTTATGATAATGAAAACAGTATTTCCCAATTTCCCAGTCTGTTGTGCCATGACTCGCTCTTCACTCTTCTCTTTGAAGGTCTGAGGACAGGGTAGAATATTAAATGTCAGTTCAATCTCCTTTTGCAACAAATCAACCTGGATGCCTCTCTTGCACCTCTTCCTGTGAACCTCCATGTCCTAATTTCTGGCTGCTTCCTTTCCTCTGTGCATTTCTTTTGATCCCAACATCTTACTGCTTGTTGTAACGGAGTAAGCAGAAAAGAATAAAAAAAGATTTACAGATAAGGATTGTATGGCTTTGCGTCAACTGGGTTGATTTCTGGAGCTATTGGACAAACCTGAATGAGTACATTAAGATCTCATCTTGGACCAAAAACATTGATTTCACATGTTGGTAAACAACACTCGTGTAAAACCACCACAGTGACAAATTGGATCAATCTTTTAGACACCTGGTCTATCGTGTAAATTACACACAAGGCATCTGTCGGTAGATTTGTGGAATACAACAAACACGCTCCTGCTTTAATACACTGCTAGCTGCACACTCTCAGAGATATTTATACTCTCTTCAGAATACAGTTTAAAAGCTACGTGTTTGTATCAGTAGATAAAAGCAGCAAAGTATGGCATCTCTTTTTCCCCTAGTCCCTGCTCTATGAGCATCTCGGTTCAAAATGTGTTTTAAACACTTTGGTTCGGCTGATTTTTCACTTCCAGTTCACTTTAGAGAAGCCGACCAAGAGAGAGGAGCCTCACAAGCTGTGGACTGTGGACAGGAGGAGAAGACTCCTGGAAATCAGGATCCTGGCAGAAAGAGGGAGCTTCAGAGATGGTCCAGACCAACTGATTCATTCTGCATCTGGAGACAGAAGTGGTTTAATGTGCCGCTCCATGAGCTGTAGATAAACCCCCCCAAAAAACCGGCTGTGCAGAGTAGATTCTGGGGTCACATTAAGTTCTGCTCAATCAGCTGGCGTCACATAAAAAAGCGTCTATCTTCATTCGTGCTGCATGACATTTCGGACACTGCATTCAAGAGTGGCCTCACATTCCTGTCTATCACAGGGAGGTAAAACAGATTAATGAACAGGATAATCTGCCTTCTCAAGAGACTTTTCATTACTGACTGCTCAGTCTGACAAAACAGATATGGACTGCAGAGATAAGACCACTAATCACATCCTTTAATTCTGCCTTCCGGTTTATATTTATTAATTTTGCATGCCGTTTTTGCAAAATTGCTGCATGTGAACAACTTGGCCTCATCTTGGAAATAGAATGAAATGTGAAGTTGATTTATGCGGCCGAGATTCAGCATCCATGAAAACGTCTTCTGATGTGATTCCAAATTTAAGCACAACAAGAAGCATGCAGAAATGATACGCTTTCAGGGACAAACTGAGTAATTATGTTTTGGTATGAGGCCTTTTACTGCGGGAGAGTTTGGCTTTTTGAAGGTTCAGGCCGAGCAGAAGGGAAAAAGATAGTGTGTCTGTCTAATAACTCACAGTGAGACGCCACGTACCACCATCAAATCAGCAAAGAGGAAACTGTCAACTCGATTTTTCAAAATCATCTTTTAAAGTACTGTAAACTACTCAATAATCATTTTTTGAGAATGAAATGAACCGAACATATTACCATTGTTTAACATGAAATGTCTAATGTGAGTGACATTAAACTTGTGTTGATCAAACAATCATTTCAAACTTTTATGGGTTTATGGTGATATGATCAGACTCAAGAGGCTCAAATGCACGAAATCATTAACTCAGTTAAATATGGTTGAGAAAGACCAGATATGAAGAAAGAAAAACGCTTCCATGAACTTGCAAAAAAAAACAAACAAAAAAAATAAATAAATAAACAACAACTAAATATTGAAGCTGGCAGATGTAATGTGTAAAAATCTTTATCCATTTGAGCTGAAATACAGAGAATGGAATTGTATTTTTGGTTTTACCTCATTACTTTACTTTACTTTAATGTACTTCATTGCAAGTAAAGGCTCTTTCATGTAAGAACTAAGACCAGGCTGTGTATTAAGTGGGTGAAAATCTATTATCCATTGAATATACAATTTCATTTTCTGCACTGCTGTTAAGTCGTATGATGGTGAGGTGGTTTGCACTGTCA
Organism: Parablennius parvicornis; assembly: GCA_900302745.1. Lineage (NCBI taxonomy): Eukaryota > Metazoa > Chordata > Actinopteri > Blenniiformes > Blenniidae > Parablennius > Parablennius parvicornis. The sequence goes on along the minus strand of OMNM01039412.1, from coordinate 17,253 downwards.
CGTCACAGTGCATTTTCTTTGGGTTAGAGTCCGGGGCTTCCCTGTCTGGAGCTTTTGCGTTATCTCTGGGCCACTCCAGCTTCTTCCCACAGTCCAAAACAACATGCATATGGGAGTAAAACTATCTACAAGACTTCATTTGACTGTGTTGTGGAATGTAATGTTTCCAGAGTCCCATATATCAGATACTTAAAACAGTAATTTTTACTTGCAGATGAAGAGACATTAATCAAACCACAATAGCTGTTACGAGAATACATGGAATCGTTTGATGCTTAATCTATTTTGCTGTCAACATCTTTGTGAGGATATACAATCAACTAAATAACAAATATATTGTAATTGTACCACCAAATATTTGACTGTATCATAGAATTAGGAAGACTTATAACAGAGGAGCTACAATAAAAGTTAATTTTAATTAAATTAAAGTAAAGTAAAGTCGAATTCATTGTGCACAGACTTTTGGAAAGAATAACTTACATAAATATTTTTCTTGTTTTAAGATATGTTGTTAGATTTCACAGTGTAATTACACACTTAGGATATGGAAAGATCCCTATGTAAAGCAATGTTCAGAATGGAAACAAGAACTAAGACCCTCATGAAAACATAAGGAAAGTCTCTCTAACTGCGCACAGAGAAATGTGTATTTGTAGATCGTCAGTAACCCCAAAGCATCTCCCATGAAGCAGTGAGACGTGCTGATCCCCCTGCAGGCGATGCATGGAGGCTAATCGATATCTTCACGTGAGACTGAGGCTGTCTGGCACAGGGACCAAGCACTCCAGGTAATGAACTGCCTGCTTGATATACAGTATATCCCTCACAGGGTGGGTTTGCAGTGGCGCAACACGGTACTGCAACAGCAGCAATTCTTTGATTAGCCATTTCTCTTTTGGCACAAAGAAAGATCTCACACACGTAGACCGCCTGTCTGTCAGTGTGTCAACTGTCCACTGTCAGACTGTCATGATGCTCCGGCGGATGCTAACAGTTTTTGGACGCATCAATGAACACTTTTAAAGAGCAGTCATTTCAAATGTGATTAACACATAAACAAGCATTTTTGCAGTTTTCATCTTCACAAAGTCGTATATCTTCAAGCATATGCAGATTGGATGATGCACAATAGATTAGTTTTGCAGAGCTTATTATCCCAAACAACAAAAAGTAAGATTCTACCTGTGAAAAAAATACTGTTTAACTGTTTTTCTTTGCTAGAAATAACACTAATCTGTATTCTGCTCCACAGAAATGTGAAGCACTCAGAAGTTGTACATCTGCCAACGATGATTCTCATTCTCAGGGCTGTTTCCTTGTTTTTCACAGACTTGGTTACATGGTTAATGTGATTTGAAGACGTGAGCAAAAAGCTGCTTGTGCCGATTACTTAACAAACCACACATCCTAAAAGAAAGCAGCAGAGTTTATGTAGGCATATATGCATACATGTCCTGGCATTCAGACAACATGCCCTTCAAATAATATATGCTATGATTTAACTGCTTCCCATATTTCTGAACTGATGTTTTTCTTTTTCATTTATTGTGAGTGGGTCTGGACTGGACTGTCGAGGGTGTGTTCAGCAGGGTCAGGCTCTTTGTGTCCCTAAGTAGGATAAAGCGGTATAGAGGTGTAGAAAGACTGGTGAGGACATTTATCAATAGAGCGCCATAGAAACACAAGGTTAATCAAAGGGCTTGATAAATACTTAGATATACACATTTTTTTTTAGACTGAAGGAGCAAAAGGTGAAAGCAAGATTATAGCTAAGAATTGCTTTAAAGGCATTAGCACATACAGCGAAGCGACAGCTGGCAAATAAATAAAAAAAAACCTGCTCCCGGCAATAAACTGCATATTGACTTTACAATTATTTTAGAATGTGATTTTAAATGAGCTTCAGCTGATCTAAAATATTTTGGAAGTTCGTTACACAGGCAAGAAACACTAAACAACCCTGTTCTAGATGATTTGACAGGTTTAGTGCTTCATAGAGTGAACCAGAGCTGAAATCAGAGAAATCAGAGAGGGCTGTGGAGGTTTCATCAAGAAAAACTGGGTTAGCATCAAAGAAAATACAAGTTATTTCATTGATTGGTTGGTTGGTTGGTTGTATTCCAGTATATGTTGGTAATATCACCTTTGCCAAGGAAGTTGTCAAATCACCAACTGTCTGTTGACAAGATATCTCAGAAACTATAATGAGCTGACCTTCATGAAAATTGGTACACAGGTGCATTTTGATCAAAGGAAGAACCCATTACATTTAGATGGTGATTCAGATCAAGGATAATTGTTACAATTTTACATTTTGCTATATATTGATACATGCTTAGCCTGTCACTTTAAATGAAAATTGTATTGTAGCAGATGGAGTTGTAGTATGTTTTGGTTTTGGGAGGTGAAGTTTGTGGTTTCCAGCTGCACTCCAATGCTCGGCAGTAGACATGAGCCATAAGTTGGTGAGTGAATCACCATAATGAGTCGGGCTTCTCAACTATGGCTTGGACAATAACCTGGAACAAGGTGACTATATTGTCTAATCTTGTGTTCTTTAAAACCATGAAATAAAATCATGGGATCACCAAACTAAGTAAGTGAATAAAGGGAGTTTATCTGGGTGTGGAATATGTGTCACTTCCTCGTGTGCATGTCGACCCTTGCTGGAGGTCAGAAATCTCTGATTGCTCTTGTTAATAGAAAGCAATCTGTGGCTGCCCTGACCTGACCCTACAGTCTAAGGTCAGAGGTCAGAGGTCAGAGTATACAATGCTCGCATTGGATCCCTGTGATGTAACTTGCAAACCTCAGATTCGGGTTGCATTTTGAAATTTGCTAAATATTTTGAGACGTCACCCTCAAACCACATGTTTTTATTTAAGGTTACTTTTTTCTATTTTTGTGAATCTATCGTAAAGACATGAACATATTACTTAAAATGCTCTAGTATGTCACCCGCCTATCGTTTTAGAAATACCTCATTCAATGGTGCTCCTGGAAACATTATGAATAAGACCCCATTAGTCATGGAATCCATGGCTTGAATTCAATGTAGCACCTCCTTTTCCTTTAGAATTATACTGTTCAAATTGAACACCTCTGTTAAAGTGTCCCTCTAAATTGCAATTATGGTGTGCTGTGATGAAGTAGGTTGCCATTTACAAAATTACTTGGCTTTCAGTTCATTTCTGCAATGTCATGTTTCACCACCCAGGACATCGAGGAGAAATCACCCTAATCAGTTTTGGTATTTCAACGTTTCAGAAAAAGACAGATATTTAAAAAGAGGAAATGAGATCAGTGCATCGGAAATTTATCGTAGCATAATTACAGTCAAACATTTACAACAACCAATCATGAAGAGTTCATTCAATATGTTGTATAACTATGCTATTAAAATAAAATACGCAGTATGCAGCCTTCAATGACACCATCCAGAGCTCGTCCAGAAAATCATTTGACTGGTGTATTAAACGCTTACAAGGTTACAAAGGTAGAGGCCAGAGTAATAAATGGCTGCATCAATATTTGCTTCTGCAGCAACGATCTTTTTCTACATGTCATCCATTTCATTTTCCTAAACCCCACAGTGACATGAAGATCCCATCAATAGAAATTGTCTTTTGGCTTTGACATTAGAAACAGGAGGATGGTTCATCTGGCATTACTGTGTTCCTGACTTTGACGTGTGATTAAGAAGCAGGGCTTTGGTTTATTGTTCCACTATGCACATGTGATGTTCTGTAACACAACCAATGGACCTGTAGGAGATAGCAAGTAAACAGATTTTGGGTATTTCTTTGGTTTGAACAATTTCCAAATACCAATTTAGAACTGACACACTGAAATGTATATCTTATCGTATTCAAATTCCGGGCTTAAAAAGTTGGTTTATATCTTGTCCATCATCCATCGTACACCTTTTATTGATCCAAGTACAGGACCTGTACTGGAGGTTACAGGAGCCTGAATGCCAAAGTAAGTTCAAGTCTGTGTTGGTCACTTGTTCATCACAAGGAACAAGTGGACAGACAAATACAGTCGCACACACTCACATTCACGCCTATTGATGCTTTCATATTTCAGAATGCTTTTGTTTTCTGTATTTGCACTATATGCTTTCACAAACAGAAGTTAGGTCTATGGTCCCATCGCTGTCAGAAACAAGGGTCAAAACCTAATCAGGTCTTATTGATCAGCCTGCAATGATCGAGAATGGGAGTCTTTGGAGCTTGAATTTATATCCCCAGGAGGGTCCTCAGTGCTGTTCCTCAGGCCCGATACAGTCCCTTTACTGGTCAGTATAATGAGGCTTTAAGCAGCTCGGTGGCTGTAAATCTGCTGCACTAAGATTGCACTGCTGCAGGTCTGACTGGACTTCACCTCACTAAATCTCACATTCTGAGTAATTTACTGTCCTTGCTGGAGCACTCTCACCGGAGCAGTGTAAAGTCAGCAAGTGATCACAAGTCACCTTGGTCGCCAAGTTAATGTTGGCTGCTTGAGGAAGAATTAAGCCCAGATCTGTATATCAACATCTGTGCTTTGGACGCTTAGTTAATTTTATCGGAAATGGTGCCTGACTTCAAATGAGGGCAGGAGTCAGTTTTTCTTGAAACCTTTCAAAACATTCTGATTGTAATTCCGATTATCTGTTGTGTTGTATTGGAAAAATGCACGTCTGTACATTTATTGGCGAGTGAGAGCAACTGGGGTCATACAAAAGCTCTGTGGGTCGATGCAGATTGGCACAAACTGCACCTTTCCCTAGTTTAATGGACGAAATACAATAAGTGCAGTGCACATAAGAGTATAAACTACAATCACCTTAAATAGCAGCACAAGCTGGGAGAAACTTGTAGCTGATTCCAGACTAGGTGCAGGACCTGCAGGACTTACAGGGTACAGGACAGTACAGTACAGTACAGGACGAGACGGGACGGGACAGGCTGGCGGAGCGCACCAGACCCGCGTGCGTTTATTGGAGCCTCGGCGAGTCTCACAGGGCGGATTGGCGTGAATTACCCCGGCGATGGGGCAACAGGATCCACAGCGCAGAGCTGACAGGGTGATCAAACCGTGAAGGAGCCCGGCATGTCCGAGGAGAAGAGCGCTGGACTCCGCGGCTTCCAGTCTTCATCACCGGGCGGCGACTCCCAGATGGTGCCGTGAAAATGGCTCGGGCTCTCTCCATCTTCGCGTACTTTTTCTCTCTCGCACAATGTAAGTTACACTTTCTTTTCATTCTGCGGCGACACTAAACTCGTGAAGGTAACGTTCAGTGTCTGCGTGCAACCCGTGCGTAAATTCCAAAATAATCCAAAAGTGTTTTTCTGCTGAGAAGTCATTTCTTTGAAGTACAAAACAATATTTTTTTTGACGCGCGAGTACGTTTAATTGATAGACCATTACACATGATTCATAAAGGCTTATTTCATTCTACTTTTTTTTTTTTTTTTTTTTTTTT